>VMTU01000278.1:0-84345 GCA_016759055.1 Paramecium bursaria | reverse complement strand
AAAAATAAATTCTTATTGTTTATTTTCCAAACAGAAAAAAATTTCTATCAAATTATTTCAATACTAAATCTGTGGTTAAAATCTAGTTTTAATCTCCTGATAGAAGTTTAGTTTATTCCTTAGAAGGTAAAACATGTTTTTCCCTCTGATCACAATTTTATTATATTTATGCTTTTCTTAATGTTATATCCCTGTTTATGGCCTCTCCGAACTCAACAATATATTTAAATATATTAAAGGTATCTTGTATCTCATTTGTATAAAATTTCTATGCCAAATCTTAATTTTCAGATTGATTGAATTACTCATAATTGTTGACTGTTAATTGAAACTCTTACTCTTTAAAATAAATTTTAGATTATCAATTATAATTTGTTTTATATATCTTTTCTTTTGAAATTGAAATTCCCAAAGGTAGATTCGCAATTTAATTCGTCATTTCTAAATTTAATTGTGCTCATAATTTGTATTTCACAAAAAATTAAGACATTAAATTTTGTTTTATGAAGAATTCCAATTATCAGGACTAAACAGGGTCCTTAGTAAAGTAATCAGACCAATAGGCTGTCAAAGTTTCATTTATGAAGCCTTTAAGTACAAAGGAAATTTGCATGAATTTGTTATCATGCACAATACAGACGGTTTTGGGATATATTTGCCTTGATTTAATGATAGCAATAACCATCCACTACATCGCGAACCAAAAAGATTAAAAGCAAGCCCTTATAGACTAAAATGGTGTGGGCCTTGCGTATTCAATCATAGGAATTGGAATCCTGCCAATGAGTCTTGGAATCAATTAAGCTTTGAATGTTCATGTTGCATAGGCCCTTGGAAGTAAGAGAATTAAATTGTCAAGGACTTACTTGAATCTAACAGTTTATGCTCATATTTTGTATTTTATCCCTTTGTGTGGAGTTTTGTTCTTAACTAAAAGGCTCTTTATTTTAACAATAGAGGAGGATCCTTAAGCAACTGCAGATGCAACATGGATATTTTTATTGCCCCTCATATTATCAACTATATTTGCAATAGAATTCGAATGCTTCAAAACCTATATGATTGCTTGCAAAATATTCACTCCATTCATCATGATTCATATCATAACAACATCTCTACTGATCCTTTGGTGTTTCTTATTCATAGAGCATCTGGAATGGGAATTATGGGGGGCTGGATTAGGAATTGTTATTACTGAAGCTCTAAATTGTGCGCTTTTGGGAGTTTACTTGTCTTTTTCGTCAGATTAGAAAAACTTTTCAGGATTTGTGTGGTTTCCTTAAGTTGTTAAGAAGTGGAAACTCTTTTATGCATACATAAAGACCTCATTCAATATAGTCATCCACATATATGCTGACTTTTTTATCTTTTAATTCCTTACATTTTTGGCCTTAGGTCTTGGAGGTGATACCTTTGCTGCGTAGATAGCTTTTTCAAATATATGTGCCTTATATTACAAGATGCCTATCAGTATCTCATTAGCGCTTATGACATATATTGGAGAGGAGATGGCTCAGGGAAGAATAAAGGAGGCCAAGAAATATACTTATTGTGGCATTGCAATATTTTCAACATTTTTGATCATATTACTTCCAGTATTATTCGTGATACAGGAATAATTTATAGGATTTTACTCTGGAGGTAAGGAAGGTCTGACTGATGAGATGAATAAAGGCTTTCCCTATTGCTTAATGGCCATGATATTAGATGGAGCACAGGGAACTTTAACTGGAATCTTGAAAGGGTTGAATTAATCAAAAATTGTCACATAATCAACACTTCTATCATATTATATAGTAGGTGTACCCTTTGTATTGGTGCTCACATTTGATTGGGGATTAGGTTTAGGAATTAGAGGAATTTGGTCTGGATTCGCTGTTGCAAATTTAACACTGACAATATTTTATCTGGTTATGATTTTTAGAACTGATTGGGAGAAATAAGCAGTTCTGATTTAATAATAAGTTAAAGAATAGAATAAGCTGTAAAGCAGTACAATAGTAGAAGATATTTATGATAATTGATGTTTATGTTTTATATTTGTTTATGTATATCAAATAAAAAAATCATTTTTTAACCAAGAAAGCTTTCAAATATTAACTTCCAATGTGGATTAGCTGATTTTGTTGTTGTGGAGTCTTCTTTTCCCAATGTCCTACAGCGCGGGCTGAAGTATAAAATTTAACAAGAACATCCTTTTTCTCATAAATGAAATTATAATAAAGGGAATCGAAGACTTCTTTCCAATCATAAGTTTCGTTTTATATTTTTATAGTCGATTATATTTTTCCAAAGTTACTCATGTTCTTAAAGTAATTACTTGAACATAAATATGGTCTGCTCATCATTAGTCCTCCATCAGCAAATTATGTCATACCATAAACATTAGGTGCCATCACCCACTCATAACTGTCAATATGAACTTCCATAAACCATCTAAATACTTCCTTGGGATGTATTTATGCCAATAACATAAAATTTCCTAAATACATTAATCTTTCAATATGATGCAAATAAGCATATTTAATGGCTTTTTTAATCATATGGTCTATAGGAGGTATTTATGTGGTTCCTAAATACCAGGCTTCAGATAGTTAATTGGTAGAGTTAAAGAAATTTGAATTCATTTACATTTCTCCCTCATAATAGTATAATAATCTGACATACTCTCTCCAGCCAATCACTTGTCTTATAAATCCTTCAAATGAAGGTAAATGAACCTTATTTTTCTTCTCATATTCTAAAGTTTATTCAATGATGTAGTCGCTTGTGAGTAGACCTATATTCATCATAGGTGATAAAATGGAATGAAACATAAATGGGTGATCGCTATGAACTGCATCTTATTAAGGTCCAAATTTAGTTAGTTTATGCTCTAAGAATTTTTATAACCACTCTTCGCTAGATTGATGATCTATAGGGTAGATGGTTTCATCTAGATTTCCAAAATTTTTGGGAAATTCCTTATTGACATAGTTAACAGCTTCATCATAATATTTATTCTTTATTTTCTTTGGAGGAGGAGGAACATGGTAATTTTCCTCTAAATTTTGTCTGTTCTAGTCATCATATGTCCAAGGTGAAGGGTCTTTGCCATTTTTTGGCATTAATATATTTAATCTTCTTCTTTGCCATCGATAAAATGACTAATCATGAGCATAATGCTTCTTACCATTTTATTTGATTACATTTTCATCATAATATTCCTTGAGGAGTTTTCTTGTGCATAAGAAGGATTAATTCTCATAAACAGTTATTTTCACATCTTTTTATTCTGCAATTTTATTAAATGCATTAAGTACAGGCTTATCAATAGGGTCATAAATGCCTATTTCACTTGCTCTATTTAATTCTTCCTATAAATCTTCATTGTAAGGCACATACAGTATTTTATCACCAAATTCTTCGAAAAGATAATTATAGTAATTTTTCATTGTTGCTCTATGATATGCCAGTTTAAGTTTATGAAAGTTATATTATGTGAAGTAGAATGGATCTTCGAATATTATTATCTTTTCGTAATTTTTTAGAACATCAACATTCTTGTAAAGATGCACAGGAAGTATAATAAATATTTTAAGAGATGCGGCGCGTTTCTTATTGAGTTATTGCTATCTATTTTGCTTTTAAATCTTCTCTTATTATTATATGACTTTTTAGGTTGTCAACGAAGGTTTCATTATAATATAATATATACAAAAATATTAAGTATTTTTCATTATATTTACTCAATCTAATCATGCTACTAATTCTCTTAATTTTCTTACATTTCTTAATTTTCCTAATCATGCTAATCATTTTGTTGTATTTGGTTCATAACATCATCATATTCCTAAATCTTTGCTTAGATTATTCGAATCTGTAAATTCCAGTCTACACCAACATATTTATAAGTATAGTATAAGATTAAGCAGAAGTTTGCAATACCGAACCCTAACCAGATTCCTCTTACCTCCAAACCAGTTGGATAAGATAGAAGAATCATAAAGGGCACTCCTATGATGTAATATCCAATTATGGTTGAATATGAGACTACATTTGGTAATTCTAATCCTTTGAAGACACCTGAATAAACCCCTTGAATTCCATCAAATATAAGACATCCAAATACAAAATAAATCTAGGCATCCAAAATTTTATTGTATATATTTTCATCACTTGTATAAAATTTTGCCCAATATTCCCTCAATGAGAAAATCAGAACCAATAAAATGGATAAGATAGTAAAATACTAGATCCAAACTGCCTTAATATACTACTTAGCTTGATCTAATTGATCACTTCCTAATTTTTAACCTAAGTAAATTGATAAAGTAGATGAAAAACTAAGAGGTATTTTGTAATAAATTGTTGAAGTGTTTTGTAAAGCAAGTTAAACATTACTACCTTAATTTCCATAGAAAGGAGATAAGAAATTCATAACTGTAGCAATCGCCCAATCTGCTTGGAGATGTATTATGTTGGGTACTGAAATTGATATGAACTGTTTCAATAAGTCTCTGTTTCTTATAAAATTGGGTAATAATTAAAGTCCTTTAAAGCAGCTGCTCCCAAATATAAACAGGTATAGAAAAAAGCAAACCAAATTCAATATCTCTGTTAATAAAATCGATAGTAAAATCCCATTCATAGCATATGCTTCCGATAAATAATAACCTATTAAGTAATACATGGGAGTAGTGAATAAATATATGTAAGTGAATGGTTTGATGACATTATATCCATACAGATATTATTTTACAGTTTCAAATAAAGTTTACGCTAAGGCTGTAAATACTAAATATATAGAGATTGTTCTATAAAATATAAATTATAAAATATACTAGATATATCCAACAACTTCATCAACATCTTCTTTAACGAATAATCGATAAAAGGGTGAAATAAATATTAGCATTATTCCTAAGGGAATAAAATACATAAAATGTGCATATATTGTTGTATTGAATATTTGTATTGGCATTTCTGGTTTCTTTTTACCTAATGCTTATGCTATGAGAATGTTCATAGTGATATTTATTCCTATTTTATCATATATATATAAAAGTTACCAAATGATGTAGATTGAAGCATTTGATTAATTAATGTAACAGCCAGCCCATATGCAGTTACAGTTGCTGAATTTATTTTACCCATGAAGTGTAATGAAATAGAGTATTGTATGGCTGTACAAAATTAACCTTATTTTAAAATTTAGATCTGATACCAATTGCACAAGAAAAAGTCGCCTCTGCTACATTTTTATGAATAATTCCTGTACTATCGGGTTTTGCTCTGATTGATGATAATCTTCTGGTGCCTTGCCTAACAGGAAACGGATGAACTTGAGTATTTACAATTCCAGCCGTTGGTTATAGTTGTTCATATTCATTTGGTCTTGGACTTAGTGGTGGTTATGCAGGAACTTAATCCATACTTTAAGCTCGTGGCATAGACGATTATTCTAACTACATAGTAAATATATTAATATATTATTTATTCAAGACAATGAAAAACTAAAATTGATTATTAGATCATGAACAATAATTAATGACAGAAACAGTCTAAAATTATGTATAATTCCTATATTCTTATTAATACAATAATCAAATTTACTATTTTTCTTGATTTAAAGTCTCTCTTAAGAAGCATATGATAATTGGACTAGTTATTGATAATAATCCAACAAATAAAAAAGGATTTATTTCTAATTACTGGGAGATTTAGAACAAAAACGGGCTCAATATGGTTCCTATAATGCCTGAGCTTGTAACAAAGCCATTTCCCGAACTTCTCATTATGGTGGGAAATGATTCATTAGGATACACACTCATAATACAATAAGCTACTGCTGAAGAGAATCTCATGATACAAACTCTAAATGCTATGTTGATAACTAATTCATATAATAACAATTACATGTAAAATTATGGGCGACGAAACTCAGACAAACTACAAAACATATGACTAAATTTAAATAAACTGTTAACGCTCTCCTCATCTAGGAGATAATAAAATAAATGATTATTTTTGCTGTTATTTCAGAAAGGGCTGCTATGCCACCAACTATAAACAACTCTTTTGATTAGAGTATTGTATTAAGGCCGTACAATATGGCGAATTAGAATAAAGCTAAATGAAACCCTGTCAAGCATAATCCAATTAATTGTTTCCTATAGTCCTTTAAAACAAATAAATCGCTTAAATTTTGTTGACTCTCAATTACATCCTATTAAAGATCCTACTCCACAACTTATGTTCTCTGATTTAATTAGGAAATTTAGTTATAAACTGATAAAGCCTTTTAATTTAATTAATACTTCCATGATTTTTCCCATAGATTATAGATATACTGGACTCTCATAAATGTAATACCAGCTTAGAATAAATAAGATTATTTGAGGAATAAGACAAAAGGAAATGTAAGCCCACTACCATTTCATAAAGTAGAATATGATTGCTGAAAATAATGCACCAAAAGCCCAAACTATTAAAATAATTATCATAGCTGATTGTTTCTTTATAAAGGAGAACTGTTCATTTATTATCACAACTGTTTGTATATATATGCCAACTATCGAAAAACCACTAATGAAATGTGATATTATTAATTATTTATATTCTTGGCTTAGTACCAAATTCCAAATTCCTAAAATACTCAAAACTAATGAAATGAGCTATGTAAACTTTCTTCCATATTTATCCTATAAATAAGTTGTTATAATACTCCTATTCGTCCTAAAAAAATACTTCCGATTGCTTGGCCTATGAAAAACGAAGTATATAAATAAAGTATTAATATTTGGTTTTCACAGTATAGATTGAATGAGGTGATGACATTATCTTTACTAAAACTTTGATCTACATCCACCACTTAACAATTTAGTGGACATACCTAAGATGTAAGAATATTTTACATCCCCATTACAAATTAGCTAAGGTACTGCCAAAGTATAAATAAGACTCAATTATATGGTGGAAACGACAAATACATTAAGACTTAGGATTATTAGAGTTCGTTTCTGATAAAAATGCCAATCTCCTGCAATAAATAAAGGGATATTAAGCATTAATTAAAAATATGCAAAATTATAATAAAAATTTAATTTTACATAGGACAAAAGAATGTCTGCTTAAATAACCTCAATGTTACTTCATTATGATTATATCAATAAATGACATATATAAATATTTAGAATATATTTCAGTTTTAATCATTTGAATTGGGTGGTAATTCTTCCTCCTTGTCTCTTTGCTAAATTTGCAAAGCCTAGTAACTCCAATTGATATGAAATATTTTATAAGATTAGTAAATAACTAGTATCATATTTGCTATTCCGAATCCAATCCATATGCCTTTTACCTATAAACTTGCTACAAATGATAATAATATCATTAATGGTATCCCAAACAAGATATAAACTAACAGAGTTATCCTAGAATTTATTTTACTTTGATCCAATTCTTTTAAAAGGCAGTTAAATATACCCTGGATACCATCAAAAAGCACGCTTATCAATAGAAAAAAGATTTAGATATCAAGAAAGTACTAAGATACTTGTTCATTGTCAAAATAAAACTGTGTAATTTGGTTTCTAATTATTATACTGAGAGTGATGAGCATTATTAAAAAAGCAAAATATTAGAAAACCGCTATTTTACAGTAATTCTTAGCTTGTTCAATTTAATTATCTTGCAATTTAACTGTTAAGTAGAGAGATAAGGTTTAGCCATATGCATTTGGAATTCTGTAAAAAAAATCAGATAAATTCTAAAACACAAAATGACAAGCACAAGCAACTTATCCAAATATTGTTGATCCAAAATCCATAAAAGTAAAAGTGAGCATGATAATAAAGTTAAATATAATTGAGGGTATTGCCATTAATATAAGTTAGTTTAGTAATTGTTTCTATTGAAGTAAATGTGGTAATAGAGAAATCTATAATTGATCTATTCTTGTTATAAGAATGAAACCAAATAGTAAAATCAAATCAAAAACTTGGTAAAGTAACTGAGATATCAAAATCCCTTTCAACTCATAATTTTCAATCAGCTTATGACTCATTATAAAATAAAGTATTGTTGTGAATGATTATATGAATATAAATGGTTTTTTGACTTCAAAGTGAATAGCATATTATTTTATAGTCTCAAATATTGTACTAATGAAAGAGCTTATCATTAAGAAAATTTATATCATCCTTAATTATTATAATAATCTACCTAAATATCTTGTATGTCTATGAATAATTTATAGACCTTAGGGTTAAATATGATTAGTAATCCTAATGGTATGTAATAGATTATGTGCAAATATAATGCTTAATTCAATAGTTTAGGAGGCAGATCATTCTTTCTTTATTAGAGAGCAGCAGTAATTTATTGATTCATGGCCTAATTTACACCTATTTAAAAATATTCCTTTAATACCCTAACTTATTGAATGCAGAAACTAATTTATTGTGCTCCAAACTAATCCATAGTTTATTAAAACATTCAATCCTAATCTACTAAGAAAATGTAATGCTATTCCAAATTAGATCGATGGCCATATTGATACTAAAATAATTTAGTATACAATACATGAAATATTCAGAAATGTTTCCTTTGATATGTTTATGTTTATTTTAGATTTTGTTTCGGGTCTTGGTTTTCTTGGTGACCCTCCCGATAATGGCATAACTTGAGTAGTATGCACTTAATTTGTAAGATGAAATTATTGAAGCTCATTCTTCTCATCCTTTGGACTATCTAATGGTTGTAACTAGTAATTGCTTCCTGAGACAGATTCAAGCTAACATTTTTTCCTCATCGATGACAATTCAATTTTATTCATAATTTTATGTTTTATAATTAATGTTTCTAAATTATTGTAGAGAAAGTAGATGTGTTTACGAAAGAATCTAAAGGTTATCAAAACCTTTGTTTATATTATAGCTGAAAAATCCCTTAAAAATTATCATAAGAGCAATAGTTTAAATAGCTCAAAATCACTTTTTCTTCTTGTTTCCTTTAATGGGTTTCTCTAGCACCTGTTATATAATTGATTTTTAATCCTAATAATTTCATTTTATAGAAAAATTCAATACGCATCTAGATATGAATATTCTTTTATCCCATCTTAATTTAATTTTGGTTTTATCTCTGTGTCATTGGTTTCTTTCTCATACTTGTATTGGTTCTCAAAGGCAAAGTTATTTAGTTTTAGATTATCATCCATTTATTTTGTTTTTAATAATAATCATTTTCTTCCAACTATGGTTGCGCTAATGATTTTAACTCCGCTATTTCTAAAGTCAGTCAACTCTTCTTAGTTGACATACTTTAGAAGAAGCTCATCGGGTGCTTGTATCACCTTTTCCTTCTTGATCTCGACTTCGTTGAACCCTAATTCCTTAATTATTTAAATCTACTCTTCTTTTTAGAGTGCACCTGAAACACATCCAACATAGAGCTCTGAGCCCTTCCTAATTGAGGCAGGTAGAGGGCCTGTCGTTAGGACATCAGAGATGGAGAACATGCCGCCTGGTTTGAGGACTCTGTGTATTTCTTTGAAGACTTTTCTTTTATCTGGAACTAAATTAATCACACAATTGCTGATGACGACATCGATGAAATTATCTAAAATAGGAAGATTTTCTATATCTCCAAACCTAAACTCCACATTCCTGAAACCATTCTTGTCCGAGTTCAATTGAGCCCTTCTGATCATCTCAGGTGTCATGTCAACTCCGATCACTTTTCCTTCAGGACCACACAATGCTCTAGCCACAAAACAATCATTTCCAGCCCCGCTTCCTAGATCCAACACGACGTGTCCTTTTCTCACTTAAGCGAACTCGGTAGGGATTCCACATCCTAAACCCAAATCAGCATTTGGATCATATCCTTCTAAATGTTAATAATTTTCTGCAAAGATTGCGTAATCAATCGTTCCACAACCAGTGCCCACTCCACAAAAGGACTGTTCGTTACTATCTTTTGATTATTTGGCAATTTGTCCATAAGCATCCTTAACTGCATCTTTTATGCTCTAATCTTATTCTTATTGACCACAACAATTCATTTAAACAAAATAATAATAATAATAATTTATGATATGCTTATTCATATATATTTAAATCATATGGCAAATAATTACGAAATTTTGAATAACATTTAATCATTATGAGTTTAATTTTCATTCTCCTAAAAATTTTCATAAGAGTTTATGTATATTATATATTTCTATATGTAAATATAATAATAAAGCCAATTATAATCCTAGTAATTAGAATCTTCTTTTCAGTTTTAATACATAGTGAGGAATTATTAAATAAATAATTTTATAAAATCAGTGAGTTATGGAATTGTTGGAAACCCCCGAGGGAAAGGTCTTATATACTTTGTATAATCTCTACAAATCTAACAAGATTACTGTTCTTTAAAGAAATGAACTTAAAGGTATTTTTATGAATAATTCATAGATATGCTGATTCAAAATGATGAAAAAATGCGTGGATTACTAGACTCATATGAATAACAAGAGGAACTCGAATTAAACATATTGAATCTCACAGTAATATTTTTAATTATATAAAAGGTTGATCTATCTCCAAATGATTTTGATGATCAAAGTTCGATCCATAATAGCTATAAAAAGAAAAGACCGAGAAGATTTTTCTTCCATAACTCAAATTTTTAAAAGGTGACTGACTAAAAGAAATAGTCAATCTAAGATTCTGACTCTATATTTCGTAATTCCCCCTTGGCTATGTAATCTCCGAGAGTGAAGAGAATTTATTCTTAAATTGAATAAGCTGATACTTATTGAGTACTGATATTACGTCAAACTATGATATAAATTTATTTTATTACAAAATGTTTGGATAAGTCGTACACAGAATTTAGAGAAACTAAAATCACATATTCAGTCAATATTACAGAGCAGGTGATAGGTAATCTTACTTTTATCATATAGATTCAATCCATTTTAGAATACTCTAACTGTTTTAGAGGACCCCAAACATGATAGAAAATTATATCTTATTGGATCAACTCATTCATCAACTCTTTTGGCTTAAAGAACAAGAGATTTGATTCAATAAGTAAAACCTGATGCTGTATTCGTTCAAACAAATGAAGAAGTATAGTTTATTTTATATTGAAGTGGTGGAATAAAGCAAAACATATTAAAGATGTTCATACTCAAAAAGAACTTAATAGATATCACAATGTTCTAAGATAAGCTTACAATTGGGAAGTCGAACACGGTGTCAGAAACTTTAGAAATTTGGTATTTTGGATTCGATTCTACTTATGGCTTGGATAGGCTACTTTAATAAAATCTTATAAAACCGATTTCCATCCCTTCCTACCAGGTTTAGAAGTTAAGTATGCCATAGAAGAAGCACTTAAACTGAATGCAAATGTCGTATTTGGAGGACTTGCAATCACAAATGATGATTTATTGGCATTGAAAGTAATTAAAAAATTTTATCATAGACTGAAACAAGAATGGATATATTTGCATCAGCTTGGAGATATACCAAAATGATGAATTAAATTAGATGGTAAAGAGAGAAATATGATTTCGATCAAGCACTCTCAGTTAGAGGAGGAGAAGCATTTGCTGAATCATTTGATAAATACAGGGCAGCTTGGGTATCGAAGGCATTCGAAAAAATATTCCCTCATTAAAAGAAGATTTTGTTTGATAAGAAGGATGAAGATTTATTCTTAACTCTTCACAATAAAGTGCCAGGTAAGACAATTGTAGCTGTTGTTAATTAATGGCATACAGAGGGTATTGAGAGTTATTGGAGATTTGCTACTGGCACTTAGATAGCTGAAGAGCCTATCAATCCAATAGGTGATATGGATTTGGAGGAATTGTTTGAAAATAATCTAGTAAATGATTATTTAAGAAAATTCACTTCCAGATTAACTAGATCAGAGCCAGCTACATCAAGAAATCTTATCACTTAATATTATAAAGACTTATTTGAATATGAAAGATGTAAGGAAATATTATTATAATCTTAGTCAGGCACGTTGAATTTAGATCTCATGATGATCCCCATATGTATCACGGCAGTCCCTATGAAGATGGGTACAGACATCATCATCCTTAACTTCCAAAGGATGTTAGGGAAAAGATTGAACATGAATGGAAATAAAAATTCGATCATGGTCATCATTGATATTAATAAATAAATAAAAACTATTTATATAAGTGAATTTACTAATGATTGTATTCAAATCAGCCTCTTATGTTATTTGATAAAGCTTATGCCTCTATCCATTCTTATTACATGTTTCCACTAAGCTGCAAGAATTGATACTAAAAAAAGCATACATTAATTAAAATACATCAAACGACTTTATGCATTTTTGGTCTTCTGTATATACTACTTTTTTCCCTTTATAATCTGATGATTCGTATAGAGTTACTTTTCCTTAAGGTGGTATTTTAATTGATTTTATTTGTGTGGGGACTTTATCGGCAGAAAAGTTAGGAGATCTATCGCAAAAATTAAATTATTCCCCTTTGAAATCACATTCAGTATAAAATATTGCACATTCTTCATTAGGTTCATAAAATAATTTGAACTCTCTAAATCCCCATGATTCTAAATATGATATAAAATATATACCATTTTCTGGGTCCTCATCAAGATTTGATGTTAAAAACACTAATGCCGAAGGAGCTGTGTGATCTTACATTATTTCCACTGGTATAATAGCGTCATTCCAAACTCCTTATCCACATATGTTTGCTCCTCCTAATTATAAATTCCATTATTATTTCCACACTTCAACTCCATCTACCTTTATATACATCCATTCATCATCCCAAGAGTCCAATTTATAAAGAGTTATTAATATTTTAATTTTTTTATGAGCAGGAATGTTAAATTTCTTTTCAGCTGATGCTCCCTTTCCGAAAATATCAAATCCACCTACAAGATTTTTGCCTCCACAGTCAGAAATCTATTTCCCTCCTTTATTATTTTTCAATATCCAATCATTGATTCCATTAAATTTGGCATCCAAAAATGATTATTCCAATAAAACAAAGTTAGCTAAAGGCTTGCATTCACCACCTTAATTTACGAAGCCTTTTGCACATTCTAAAATTATGGAGTGATGATACGTTTGCAATCTGATCCTTTTGGCCCTGTGCAAGAATCGCAATTATCGGCACATTTTGCTATAAAGACATAGAAATCTCTTATGCCCCATGACTCATTATTAGCTGCCTCATCCAGATTAGTTGTTAGGTGAAAAGCTGCCTAACTTGGAGAATGAACAGCTTCAATTTCAACTTAAGTGAGAAGTTCTCTCCAATCATTTATTTATCCACATAAAGGTTAAAAGTATCCTTCATTGTATTAGAATGCTCGTTTCCAAACTTCCAAATTATTAATTTTTAAAGAAGCAACCTCATTGTCCCATGAATCTATTTTCATAAATATGAATTTAACTCTTATCCTAAAATGTGGTTTTAAGTCCATAGTGAACTTGATTTCAGCTCCTTTGCCAAATACATCAAATCCCCCATATAATGCGACACCTAATTTAGTATTTATAAGTAACCTCCACAATTTGTTGCTCTAGCTTGGGCTCCATTAATAATCCAACCCTGAGGAGATTATAATTTATCTACTTCAATTCCAGTAAAATATTTTTATTAGACTTTCCAATAGTTGCATTTGTCAGCTGTATCACCTTCAGCACAAGCATCACAGCCATCAGGACATTTTTCAATTGATATTTAAAATTCTCTAATACCCCAAGATTCCTATATGATATGAATTTATCTTACATTATCAGATGCTTCATCAAGGGTCGATGTGAATAATACAAATGCACTAGGGCCTGTGTGTTTTAACTTCAAATCAATGTTCACAATTTCTTCAAATTAATTTTCTCTTCCGCATCTGGGTTTTCCTTATTGAACTGAATATGCCTGTTTGAATAACAACTAATCATCAACCCATACATGAAACTCTTCGTTATCCCATGTCATAACTCTAATCAGATTAAAAATATTTTATTACTTCCAAAATTAGACCTTCAAATATACAACACTATGGGGTGGAAGCTAAAATAGTTTATTAGCAACAGCTCCTTTGCCAAAAAACCCATAACCTCCAAAAATTTTAGTTCCTGAACAAATATTAAATCCGGGTTTTGCACCCAAAACATTCCAACCTATATAAGTTTTTTCTAAATTAATTATTACCATCGAGATTATTGAAATCATTCCCTACAAATGATTATGATACTAATGTTGGTGCTGAGTATGCACCAATTATCATAAAAAGTAGAATATATACATTTTATGACATTAACAATAATAATTAAAATGAACAGATCCTCCCAAGTTTGAGAAAAACGAATAAATAAAATGATATATGAAATTGAACAAATTTCTGTTTAAGATGCTAGTTCAGATCCTGGCACATTAAGAATCTAATCTTAAAATATTATAAAGATTTATTTCTATATGCAGGATGTAAAAAAAGAAATAAAATTTTCTTTGTTTCATATTTGAATTCAGTAGATTATGATCTTTATTTGTATGTAAAAATTTTCACTAATAGCATACCTTTAGGCGGCTACAGACATCATCATCCCTAACTGAATACATTTTATGGAAAGAATGGTCATGAAACAGTGGAAATATTTCTTTTTAATATTAATAAATCAATAGAGGTTTTTAAGATAAATCATTATCTTAGATTGCCTGTTAAAGATGTTACTTCGATCCATTAATCTTATTTTTATTATTTAGTTCCACTCATTTACAAGAATGAATACTTAAATAATGATTAATAATTACATCAAAAGACTTTATGCATCTTTAATCTTCTGTGTATACAACTTTCCTTCCTTTATAATCCGCAGCTTCATATAATGTTACTCTTCCTTATGGGGGAACTTTAATCGATCTAATCTCTGTAGGCACCTTATCAGCAGGGAAATTTGGAGACTTATCGCAAAAATCAAATGATTATCCCTTAAAATCGCATTCAGTATAAAATATTGCACATTCTTCATTTGGTTCATAAAATAACCTAAAATCTCTAAAACCCCATGAATCTTTAATAATAATTAAAAATCGTTACCAGCATTAGGATTATCATTAAGATTTGATGTAAAAAATACCAAAGCAGTAGGAGCCGTGTGTGGGTAAATTATTTCCACTGGCACAATTGAATCAACTTATACACCTTTTGTACATATATTTTGCCCTCCTAAATAAAAACTCCATTACTATTTCCATACTTCCACTCCATCTATGTAGATATAAATCCACTCGTTATTCCATCCTTTTAGTTTGTAAAGGCTCATTTGTAATCTTAGTTTTTTATGTGAAGGAATACTGAATTTCTTTTCAGCAGAAGCTCCCTTACCGAAGACATCAACTCCACCAATAAGGTTTTTACCCCCACAGTCAGAAATCTATTTGCCTCCTTTATTGTTTTTCAAATTCCAATCATTGATTCCATCAAATTTGGCATCCAAAAATGATTACTCAAGTAAAACAAAGTTAGCTAAAGGCTTGCATTCGCCAGCAACAAGGTTATAATCCTTAGCACATTCTTAATACTGATATAATAATACTTTAACAATCTGAACTCTTTGGACCTTTACATTAAGCACAATTATCAGAGCATTTTGCGATAAAAACAAAGAAATCTCTTATGCCCCATGCTTCGTTATTCGCAGCCTCATCAAGATTAGTTGTAATTAGTAAATTTGCTTAATCTTATGTATGAGCTACATCGACTTCGATCGGTGTAAGAAGCTCTTTCCAATCTTTCACATTCCCACATAAAGAGTTAAAATATCCTTAATTATATTAGAATGCCCTTTTCCAGACTTCATTGTTATCAATTCTAAATATAGCCACCTCGTTATCCCATGATTAGATTTTCATGAATCCTGCTTTAACTTTTATTCTATAATGAGGCATTAAAGCTAATGTTATTTTTATTTCAGCTCCCTTGCCAAATACATCAAATCCTCCATATAATGGTACTCCTAGGTTATTTGATAAAATAAACTACCTCCGCAAGTAGTTGACTTTGCTGGTGCCCCAATAACTTACCATCCTTCGGGGTTAGATAATTTATCTACTTGAAGACTAGTAAAAAAGTTTGAACCCACTTTCCAAAAATTACATTGTTCAGCAGTATCACCTTCAACGCACGAATCACAGTAATCAGGGCATTTTTCGACCTTTAAATAGAATTCTCTAAAACCCCACGATTACTAACTATAATTAGAATTGTAACCTTATCGGCAGAATCATTCAATGTAGATGTAAATAATACAAAGGCACTCGTACCAGTGTGTTTGAACTTCAAATTGATGTCAACAATATCTACAAATTACTCTTATCTTCCACATAAACCTGCTCTTCCTGATTATACTTAATATTCCTTTTTGTATACTAGTTAGTCATCTACCCAAATATGGAACTCTTAATTATTCCATCCTCCAACTCTAACATCAAAATATATATTTTTACTTCCAAAACTATACAAAAATATTGATATGGCTGTGAGGTGGAAGCTAAAATATTTGATTAACCACAGCACCTCCACCTATCCATCCATATCCTCCAAACAGTTTGCTCCCTGAACATATATTAAGTCCTCGCATTCCTCCTCCTAATACATTCCAACCTATGATTTACATGATATCATTACCTTAAAGGCCGTCCTCTTCATTTCCCACAAAAGATTATGACACTAGTACTGGTGCAGAATATACACTAATAATCACAAAAAGTAGCATATATGCAATTTATTACCCAGTCATTATTAATATTATGATAAATTTATGCTAAAACGAATTAATTCAAATATGAATAATAATTAAACTAAACATTTTCTCTTCTTTGTAATTAATAATCTAATTATTTAATGGAATTTAACTATATTATAATATTTCTTAGATAGCTACTATTATACATCTTATTAGTATGATTCCAATTTAGAACTGATATATTTCAAATGATATATTCAAGGGAGATTGGAATGTAATTTCATCTTATTTTTACCATAAACAAGTTACATTACTAATAGGTTATTTCAACTAGAATTGCTAAATAATATGGTCAAAACGATAATATGATTTCCCAAAAATTCAATTAAGAATAATTTTCTAGGACTTATAACCATTAAATCAGATATAGAGAAATGAAACATTTAATTTTAATGATAATTTATACTAATCAGATTTCTTCAGCTTCTATCCATCTCTTTTCAACCTCTGCAAAGGAATACTATTATATAAATAATAGCAATACCATTTCTTCAGTAATCTCAGCTGTGTCTTCGGTAAAGATGAATTTCTTTCCAAAGTAGTCACTGTTGGAATATAGGGTAACCTTACCTTAAGGAGGAACTTTGACAGATTTAATTTATGAAGGTATTCTATCCTCTGCAAAATTAGCTGTTGCTGAACATAGTGAGAATGGAGTTCCTTCAAAGTTTGCTTGAGTGAAAAGTACTGCGCATTCTTCTCTAGGTTCAATGAAAAGCTTGAAATCTCTGAAACCCCAAGATTCTAAAAGAAATTAAATAAATTATATACCATTTTCTGGATCTTCATCTAAATTGGATGTCAACTATATGTTAAGGTTGACGCTGGTATGTGCATAAATTTATTCAACATACTAGATATGATCATTCCAAACTCCTTATCCACAAAGATTTCCTCCTCCTGTCTAAACTGTCCATTATTATTTCCAAACTTCAACACCATCTACCTTAATGTACATCCATTCATTGTCCCATGAATCAATCTTATAAAGATTTAGTTAAATCTTAATTCTCTTATGTCCTGGAAGTTTATAGTTCTTTTGAGCTACTCCTCCTTTTCCTAATACATTGAAACCACCAACTAGGTATTTTCCACCGCATTCAGATACAAGTCTTCCCTCTTTGTTTCCTGACAAAACCCAATCATTCAAACCTGCAAACACGTTATCAAAGAAAGATGATTCAACTTATATAAAATTTTATGCTTCAACACACAAACCACCCTTAAGTACATAATTTGGTGCACATTCTAAATTTAAATAACGTTGATACCTTAGCAATCTGAAGCACCTTTACATTTATTACAAAATGCTGGGCATTAAGCAATAAAGACGAAGAAATCTCTAATACCCCATGCTTCATCATTTGGAGCCTAATCTAGAGTGGTAGAAAAGTAGAATTCAGCTTTATCTGCTGTGTGTGCAGCCTCGACTTCAACTCTTGTGAATAATTGTCTCCAATCATGTTGGAAATTGCAGACTGCTGTAAAATAACCTTCATTAACTCCGAAACCTCTCTTCCATGCTTCTTATCCATCAATTTTGAATGATGCAATTTCATTATCCCAAGAATCAATTTTGTTGAATAAAAACTTGACCTTCAATCTGTAGTGAGGCTTAAATTATACAACACCTTTAATTTCAGCTCCTTTACCCCATTAGTCGAATCCTCCAAACATGGATAATCCTTAAAATATAAGTTTAATAATATTACCTCCACAATTAGTTGTTTTGACTGGACCACCAGCTACTGACCAGCCTTCTGCTCCAATCTTATCTTATTCTAAAGCTCCCCAGAAATTCTTAGCTACATCCCAAACTTTGCATTAATCGAATGATTCTCCTAAGATGCAAGCTGAGCAACCATCTGGGCACTTTTCAACCAAAATTTAAAAGTCTCTGATACCCCAAGCTTCCTAAAATTTTTAATTATATTATACATTATCTGCAGCTTCATCCAATGTAGAAGTCAAAACAACAACTGCGGTTGTTCCTGTATGCTTAAGTGTCACATCAATATTAATGACTTCATCCATGTTACCAGCTCCGCATGAGTTTTTACCTGTCTCTTTCCATGGGAAGGCCTTTTAGAATACTCTTTAATCATCAACCCAAAGATGGAATTCTTCATTATCCCATGTTGCGAGTCTTTATAGATATATTATATTTTTTAATACTTCCACAATTGGACCTTAATCTATACTTATGAATGAGGTGGAGTTTAGAAGACTTTTAAAAGTGCTCCATCCTTGCCGAGGGCTCTAAATCCTCCAAAGATCTTAGTTCCTGAACAAACGTTCTCTGTAGTGACTGCCTTAATGACATTCCAACCTAACTTTTAATAAAGTTTCTACCGTCTGGTCCCTTAAAATCATTTCCTTAGAATGACTATGATAACAATACAGGCACTGCTGATGATCCTACCAGCAAGAGAGCCCCTAGAGCATAAAAGATAATCGTCTTCATATTGAATTTTATTAAAAATAATATGATAAATTATGAAAAACGCATAAATTGTATATATTAACAAATTAAATTTAATTCAAATATAATAAAAATTGTTATGGTAAGTCATCGTAAAATGAAACTACTCTATATATTGATGGTTTTTCTTAATCACAGTGATCTCAAGTATAATAATAGCACAATATTTCATTATTTATATTTATTGATATATTAGGAGTATTATAATTGATAATATTTATATATTAAATTATTATTAAACTAACTCTATGGTTTATTGATATAATTAAGCAATTGAAAATTCTCCAATATTGATTATTTTTCTTCCATAGAATCTAGAGAACAATGCTACCATACTAAATCTTTTATACATAACCATAAATTTTATGAATAATCTCAAATTAAATTGCAGCTCCAAAAACTTTTCTCCTTCTTTTGTTGCTCTTAAGGATGAATTATGTCTTAACTTACGTGTTGATTATTTTTTGTGTTAGGCTCTGATTGACATTAGTATTCCTCAAAGTCAAATTATCTGATGCTCTAATTTTGTTAAATATTCTAATATTGATAATTTGTTTACCAGATTTATGTTCTTGTATATATTTTCCGTTATATCAGTTTTTACATTTTCACTTTAACTGTTTAAAGTGAACTAGTGAGATTATATGGGGGATATTATGTATAGATCTTATGTATTTATCCCCTTTTTCCTATTACCTTGCCTTTCCTATTTTTTTTATTTTTTTAATTGCTTCTTTTTATATAAATTATTAATAATAATATTCTTATGCAAATTATTAAGTTCTTTAGTTATATTCCTAATTATACTTTAGTCTTCATTATCATTTTCTGATAAATTTAACAAAGATAGTTAATCAAAGCCTTTTACAACATTAAAAATATCATCAATAACTTGTACTTTATCTAAATACACTATAAAAAATTTTAGCTTGAAATAACAAACGAGAGAGCGAATGGCTTCATAATCTTGTTCTTTATCCTCAGAGATATAAAACTAATCGACTAATACAATTATCTGCTCTTTTATTTTCATTAAAGGTAAAAGAAGACTTTTAATCTAATCCTTCATTATGGGAATTCTATCAAATTTTATAACTATCATCACCAGATTAAGTTTAAGGAGGCTTAGAGAATATATTTAATCTTTTATTCTCTCCCTCTCCAATTATATACACTATCTAGCCTTTCTCAAATGGAATAGTAAAACTTTGTTTTCTTACTTCAAAGCATTCCTATTTGTTAGATCCTTCATTAGATTACTTGCTATCTTGTCATCATAAGGAAGGAGCCCTATTCTGATAATAATCATAATATCTTAAATAATGGCCAAATATTAGATGGATTTTAATGCTATAAAGGCATTAGAAATATTTTCTTATTATGAAATGAATAATTAAAGTAAACGAGCTTGTGTATTGATAGGGCCGCTAGGTTCTGGCAAAACTACATTTTATAATAAGATTTGCAATAAGCAAAATCCAACTAAGTATGGAGGAAACTCTGTAACACATAAGGTGTTTATGACATAAAGCAGCTATGGATAAGGCTTCAAGGTATTGGATACTCCTGGGGTGGGAACATTTATCAATAAATATGAGCATGCCATATGGATAGCGGCTGCACTAAGTGAAGGTCCACTAAATTCTATTCTTTTGTGCGTAAGATTCGACAGGTTTGATATAATGAGGGAACAATTAAAAAAAAGTATACTACCATTGAAAAACTACCTATCACATGTAGTAGTTGTAATTACTCATTGGGACAAGAGTGAAAATAAAATTTTGGATGAGTAAGAGATTCGAACTTACGTCCTAAATTATTTTAAAGTAAAGAACTATATACTTTCGTGCAAAAACATGAATGGAGAATAACTGTGTTAGTTGATTGAATCAAAAATGATTGCAGAGCCAATCTTAGTCAAAATGAGTGAGACTGTCTTGGATTCAGGATTTGATTTATTAGATGATGATTTTGAATTAGAGATAGCGGTGGAGGAGTTTTCACAAAAATTTTAGAAAATAACCTTAGCTACTAATGAGTTTGTCAAAGGGATAACCGAGAAAACCTTATACATGGATGAAATTCTACATGTGTTAACTCTTTGGATAAAGACCCAAGCTGAGGATTTAATAGAGTAGTTTGAAATCAATAATAATCATAAAATGTCAGAACTGTTTTCAAAAACAAACAATATAGTTTATGCTTATTTGTTTCAAATATAATTGAAGAGAAGCATTATTGATGATTTAAACAGTGTTATTGAAAGGATATAATAAAAAATGTTAATAAAATCTGACCATCCTTATCATTATATTAGATAATGCAACCATTGCGGATTGGTATGGATGAAGGTAAGTGGATGTGATGGTGAAACAACCTGTGGGGCCTTTTCTTTATAAGACGATTTAATTACTAAATAAAATTATTCGAGCAATATAGTTATTAAATATGAAAACGAATAACTTAATATGACGGTTAAGGAATCGGAGAAAAAAGAGAGGAAATAATTATTATAAAATCTAATGGAATAATAAAATTAGAAATAGAACTAAAATAAGGGCTGCGGAAAAAAAATTATTTGGAATTAATTAAGATTGCCTCATGAATTAATGAAAGAGCTGCTAGATATAGGAGATTTCGATTTTCTTGCTGATAAAAGAGATGATGAGTTGGCTATGCAATTCAAACAGAAAAGAAGAATGAACATCGATGAGGCCATTCAAACAATTGAAAAATAATGATATATCAAAAATAATAAATTTCATAAATTATTATCATAGCCAAAAGCAAATGCATTTCTTGAAAGCAATCAGGATTATCGTCCACCATTTCCAATACCACAAAATATTATAATCAGGGTGCTGATCTATATTGGTGTGATTTTAATTCAAGTTTCTACTTTTAGAACTAGAATCTTCATATTTTCTAATCACTAAAGCTTAGTTCAGCTACTATTGGTAATATTCTTCATTTTACGCTCCAAAATAATTAGTCAGATTTATCTGAACTGAATTTAAATCCTAAACAAGTGATGAAATTCATCTTTGATACTCCATTTTTCATCTTCAATAATCCCCTTGAGTAGCTTTTTTATGGATGCTAATCATCAACTTTATCTTCTGATTGATTTTTGTAATCCCTCGACTAAGATTATTATAAGCAGATTGAATTACTATATATTGTTTTATATTTGGATAAATGTCTTCTGAACTATAATGCAAAGATTAAGTTTCTCTTTACATAAGATCAGTCCTATCAAATCTTACTATTATGGCAATAGCATGATAAAGATTCATGTTGAGTTGATTTAATAAGAGTTGTGTTCTTGAACATGTCAGAATCTAGAGTGAAATCTGTGTATTTAATGTTGCTCGCAATAATTTAAACTAATTTGATAATTATAATTCTGATTTAGAAACGTTGCTGAGATTATCCTAGATCTATTATGTTAATGTTCTAATCTCTTATTCGCCTCAACTTATTTTTTTATAATTATGTATTAATGACCACTGCTAGCTCTTATTAACTTCATTTTTAAAATTAATCAAATTCTTTGCATTTCCAGTTGTATTTTCCTTCATTCTTATCAATTCATAACTCATTGGATCTTCAGTATTCTCTTTAAATGAAATGTTATATAATGTTGCCAATCTAACCCCTGGTTTTAAGATGTCATGCATAGTAAATCTCTGACTCATAAAACCATATGATCCAGTGATTTAAAAACTTTGAAATTTTTTAAGATGGATGCATGATTGGGCAATTTATTTATATTTCTTTCATTTTGTTTCTAAAGACCAGGTTTTATTTAATTTTCAGAATTACAAATGAAATATAAAATCTCATAATATATTTTAATAATCATAACTTTGCTCTTATTCTACTCTCCTCTTATTTCTTATCTACATTGAAATTATTTTTTCCTGTTAAACTTGGAATCTCGATATTCTCACCTAATAAAAACTTTTAAATTCCATAATTATAAATATAGAAGAATTAACTAATTTTATATCTATAAATACTTCCAATCCACAGTCCCTACGTCAATAGATAAGAATTCTTTATCTTAATCACTTAGATTGTTGACAATTTGATTCATATTAGGTTATGAAAATACCCACTCATTCTCTCCGAAAAAAGAAAATACATTTCCAATATATATTCCCCTTTCTATATTTTTAAGATCGATTTGGGATTATCTAATGGATTCATCCGAACCAATCTCTTAGGTTATTTTAAGGCCCAGCTTAGCCATCATCCGGCATCTTATTTATATTAATTTCAGATAAAGTTTATTGTTTGTAGCTATGACTTTTGGTTCTGAAATACGTTTTTTCGCTTTATGTTCTGTCCAAAAATCTTTAACTTGTGTATCTAAAATCCTCCAAAATAAGTAATTTGGGTTTCTTTCACTGCATCCAGAATTAAAGATTTTAAATTATTGTCTATTAGCTTCAAATGCAGAAATTGCTATGACTTAATCTACTAACATATCAACCGGAATATGGCAAGATTAAATGTTAGGATTACACTTAAAGGCCTTTAACATTCCATTTCCTGAATTCAGTAGAACAGCAGCCGATGAGGCGAAACTGTCAATCTTATTATATTAATGATAATATTACCCATCCTACCTCTGGCTCTCTTAAAGCACATCCGATTATAGATGGTCTTATAATACTTAATGACATTTGAGTAGGTTTTAGTTATTTGAACATCTGCTCAGCCATATGTTTTGCAAAACTGTAAGTGTTAGGCAAGCCTTTCAGTAAAATTTGTACTTCCTTGTCAGTCATTGTCTCTGCCCTATTATACACAGATTTTGCAAACGACAGTATATCAGGCTGCTCATTATAGATGATTTCCTTTACTATCCTTTTTTTTATTCTTAAATATATTGTACCCCTTTTAATTGCCGTTAACATACACTGTGGAAAAATGGAGAAATATTTCTAAGTTTTTGCATTCAATTGCAAGCTGCATCATCTTCAGATTTCCATAAAAGTTTATCTCTATAGCTCTTTTCAAGGGAAGATCGAATTATACACATGCAGCAACATTTAGTATCACATTTACTGAGTTGATTATTTTCAACCGAGCCTCCTAAGCCATCCCTAACCTATCCTAACAAAAATCCCCCTCTATTGCTTCAACATAATGATTTATAAACTTTGTAAAATTTTCTCCTTCTTATCTTCGCAGCCTGTCAAAACATCTTGATGAAATAATGGTCCTTATGAATCTCTGCTGTGGTTATTCCTTTCCTTTTGATCGTATCATAACGTAAACCTTCTATATGTTTAATGTTCTTAGAATTTTTTCTAATAAGACTTTCCCAACGAAACCAGTACACCCTGTGATAAGGACTACTTTTTCTTTAAAGAATTCACGACAATTGACTTATGAGATAGACATGAGTCGTTAGTTGATTTTACTTGTAATACAAATTTATTAATCAATTTTTCAGAATTAGATTTTGCTTATTAATTAATTTTACATACGTTTATTCGGATTTATTCGAAAATGATAAAAGAAGTAAAAGCATAATTTAGGAGTCTGATTATAAGATTCAGAAAACGGCCCATTTTAAAATTATTCATATTATTATTAAATTGAATCCGTTAGACTTATTTTTTTTTTTTCATAATAGGAATTTCTGAATTCCATAATTATATAAAATATTATCGTTAATAAAAAATTAAAATTACTTCATTTATTTATAGATTTAATTTCTTCTGTGAGCTGAGATGTTTAATAATCGTTCTCATGTTCATTCTAATTAAAAAGAGACACCCCAAGTAACTAATCCACAAATATATCAATAAGTAGTTTCAATAATCCTAATCCATTGTTAAGAATTACTCCTCCTTACAATTTATTATCAATCTAATAACTATGAAATAAAAATACCAATCAAAATCATCCTCTTTCTAATCTTTCATAACATCTCGATTTACAAATCGATCTTATTAAGCTTTCACTAGCAGTAGAATTGTTAGAACCCCTAATCATCACATATATCATTCCTGAATCATATATTCTTAGGAATTTTCCGAAATGCCCTAGCCAATAAAGCCTGTCATCCTGTTCCTTTCAGAGCAGAAGCATTATTGATGATTTAAACAGCGTTGTTGAAAGGATATAATAAAAAATGTTGATAAAATCTGACCATCCTTATCATTATATAAGATAATGCAACCATTGCGGATTGGTATGGATGAAGGTAAGTGGTTGTGATGGTGAAACAACCTGTGGGGCCTTTTCGCTTTATGACGATTTAATTACTAAATAAAATTATTCGAGCAATATAGTTATTAAATATGAAAACGAATAAATTAATATGACGGTTAAGGAATCGGAGAAAAAGGAGAGGAAATAATTGTTATACAATCTATTGGAATAATAAAATTAGAAATAAAACTAAATTAAGGGCTGCGGAAAGAAAATTATATGGAAAAAATTAAGATTGTAATGAAGGAGCTGCTAGATATAGGAGATTTCGATTTTCTTGCTGATAAAAGAGATGATGAGTTGGCTATGCAATTCAAACAGAAAAGAAGAATGAACATCGATGAGGCCATTCAAACAATTGAAAAATAATGATATATCAAAAATAATAAATTTCATAAATTATTATCATAGCCAAAAGCAAATACATTTCTTGAAAGCGATCAGGATTATCGTACACCATATCCAATACCACTACATATTATAATCAGGGTGCTGATCTTTATTGGTGTGATTCTGATTCAAATTTTAATCACTGCTTTGAGAACTAGAATCCTCATATGTTTTAATCACTAAAGCTTAGTTCAGCTACTATTGGAAATATTCTTCATTATATGCCCCAAAGTAATTAGACAGATTAATCTGAACTGAATTTAATTCTTAAACAAGAAATGCCAGTTCTTGTTAGATTCTCGATTTTTCATCTTCAATAATACCCTTTAATTATAAATCTTGAAGTAGCTTTTTTATAGATGCTGAATGACTTGCAAATTCAATAATTGCGCGTTGAATTATAAGTCAAAAAAGATTAATAGAAAAAGGATATAAATAATTAAAATCTGAAGGGTTGTGGAAGAACCATATGTTGGTCAAAATTAAAAACCCCTTCTTATTTATTAAACCAACTGGTAGATCACCAACTTCTAAGCGTTTTGGCAGGAAATGAGTAGAATAAAAAATTTTCTCAGTAGAAATCTAGGGATCTAGAAAATTCAATTAAGAATATAATCTAATAATGATTTATAAAGTTATTATTTATTATACAAACTTTTAATGTTTAGATCCGATAGAGAAAATAGTTTCCTTATGATGTTTTGCTATTAAAGATTTATTTGATTTGACAATCAGTTAATAAGTTCGTAATATTAATATGTCAAAGAATTATTCATAATTTTAATTAATTTTTTATTAATTCTTTTGCTTTATATCAAAACTAAGTAAACAATTGAGAATGTATAAGAATTATGAAATAACTCAGCAAATTACATCATTCCGATAAATGGTTTATACAAATTGAAATATCCGATATTATTATAAAATCATTCAGGCTCACTTTATTTTAGGTTTATTCTAGTCTCATTCGATTATTTATTCTCCTCCTATTAATTTGGCAACACAACTCCTATATTTTCATCTATTTCTTCATTGTCTCTTGCTGAATCCTCAAACACATAATCAAGAACTTGGATTGAAACAAGAGACTCTAGCCTTTATTTTCCCCCTTGAATGTGTCTGAACAAATCTAAGACATCCTAATCCAATTATTTAATTAACTAATCATCTATTTTAGATTTCTCTTATTTCTTGCTTAACAAAAGATACGATTAATACGCTTCAGTTAATTTAACAATATCAGATTTTTCTTCCTATAAAATGAACTTAAACTATTTGATTTGTTCTAATTCTTTCAATTTTTGTTCATTTCCTTAATCAAATAAATTTACAGGTATTTTTGGCTTTGGTAAATACTGAAATAACTTTAGTTATTCTTCATCAAATAGAAGTTGCTTCATTTTTTCTATCTCAAATAATTTCTTCAAAATAAAGGCTACGTCTAATTTGGCAAATATTTTATCTGATGCATAATTTATGAGTTATTTTTCCTTGCTCCTACATCCAAAAACTATGAGTAATATCTCCTTAAAACTTAGATAGAGTGATTTGTTTCTTTTCTTTATAAATACTTTCATCTATTTTGAATCTGCTATTTTTGTAGGATCTGCTGATTAGCCTCTTCCCCTAAATATTGTTTTAGTTTATTTGCCTTTTCGAGATCCTTCTGATTTTTATAGTTCTTGATTAGAATATAGAATTTATTAATTAGAAGATTAATTCCCCTCTGATGCTATCAATTATCTTGAAGACTGTAGTGGAAGATCATTAACTAAATCATTTTTCGATAAAGGATGAACGAATGTAAAAATTTTATTAGCCATTTACAAATTTAACATCATAATTACTATGGGAGTTATTAATAGCTAGCAAATAAAATACATGACTTGCCATAAACCTCCTATTTATCCTAAGATATCTTGTAATTTAGGATAGGTTCGAGTGTATATTCCAGATTTAAAATCTAGACTAATTGTATGATACAAAAAATAGACACCATTATAGAAATTTTAATTTTATGTAGTTGTAGATTGTATTATTGCAAAATCCTCTTTGTAATCTTATACAACTAGTCCTGTATCTGATTTTGTTTAAGTATATTTGTAAAATAAAAAATACTCCTTCGATGTTGTTATTGAAAATGTTTGAAACACCAATTAAATAATTTAAGTGAAGGGATTCCCAGCATTATTCATCTAATTTAGATAATCTGATATATATAGAGCATAATAACCAGCTTATAATCCTTGTGTGATGTTTTCTTTGGGATTACATGTAATGTTGGAAGATGTACTATTTTTGCATTCTGTAGCCATAACTGTCAAGTACTAATAATGGTTGCCTCCTAATGTCCCTTAAAGTACTAAAGATCTCTTATCCCATTGATCCGAATTAACACAGTACATGTACGTAAGATTGACATTAGAAAAAAATTTCTTCTATTGATCTGTGATAAAATGCTCGTTGATCTCACATTTCTCCACTGCATACGATACACACCTAATCTCACAATAATAAATACTAAGATGTTATATTTATAAATGCTCCTGTTTTTGGGTCAACATTCCTTTTCCTTTCGCAGTTTTATATTGAAAGTTAGTAATTTTTATTATATGAACTCAGCTATGCTAAACTTAGGTTTGCCAGAGTTAGAGCAAATGTAAAATTTTGTTTTGATAGATAAATGGGCTCAGAGTCTAATAACTAGTTCTCAGTGTATACTACTGAAGGGTTGCTCTAATTGACCATGTCCTAAACTGACAGTGCCTTTTATTATATTAGATATATATACAAAGTAAACAACTGCTAAGACGATCATACCAAGCGTTAAAGTATGCCCTAAGGCAGTATTGTATTTATCTCTTTTCAATATTCTAAATTAAGGTGGCTGAGCAAAAAGGTCAAGGTTAGTTGATGTTGTCTTTATTAATTCATTATATTTGTTCTTGGATTGAAACTTAAACATAAATCTTAAACCTTTAGTGAAACTTATGTATGTTAATTAGATAATTATTAATTAAAGTTTACAATAAGAAAAATAACTTTTATATTTTTGAATTAATATTGTAAGGGAATATAGAATTTCTAACTTATATAAAATATTCATTTTTTTTAAGACATAAGTTTAAGAATTTTTGATTTAATACATAACATTTATTTTTTATAGCATTTCCTTGTATTATTGTTCATAAAGAATTTATATAAATTAAATATCTAATTGTTCTTCTGAGCCACTAATTATGAAAAATTTGATGTGCCTAACTCTCTTTATGCTTAAATATCTTACAAGTTTCCTCCTATTATACTTAAATTTAATGATATAAGAAAATTTTATATGATTGATATAATTCTATTATGAATTTATACATTTCATAAAAATATTCATCATTATTCTATTATTTATTATGATGAATTAAAATTTACTCACAATCTAAGTCTAAATAGATTAGCTAGGGAATGGTCAACTTTAATTAGATACAAACTCAACAATAGGAAATATATTTTAATAAATTCAATAGTTCCCATAATTGCCTTATCAATAATTTGATCTGATTAGGTAAGATTAATCATCCTTAAGGCAAATTGATGAATAAACCCCAATCACAATTCTCAGATAAGGTGAATAATTAAGAATGATTCCATGGGAACAGAAAATATAGTATTCCTTCTATTTTATATTATAGGCAATAGAACAATTTTTAGTTTAATACTCAGTTTGCAATTTAATAGAATAACCCTCCACAACAATAAAATAATACTAATCAGCCTCCTAGTGGCTAATAGATAAACTAGACACCACAAAATATATAATAATTTCAATTAGGACAATAGCATAATCTGCATTAGAATAATTTTACTCCAAACTAAACCCAAGTTCTTAATTAACCATAATAATTTCCATCTTTCTAATAGAATTAGGTAATTATTGTGACTAATTAAGTAAAATCCAAACAATCCGATTAAACTTATCAACCCTATCAACTCTATCAACCCTATCAACCCTATCAACCCTATCAACCCAATCAACCCCATCAACGCTATAAGCAATATCAACCCTATTAACCCTATCAATCCTATCAATCCTATCAATCCTATTAATCCTATAAATACTTCTATCAATCCCTAGCAATTCGGAAATTTTGGAGCCCCTACTAATAGGCCACCCTAATTTCAAAACCAGCAATAAAATTATGCCACGAATCCACAAGTTGGACCATAACAATTCTATCCTCCACAAGGGTAGAACTACTAGTTTGCTCCAATCTAAAAAAATCCTCCAGGGCTTGGAATGCTTAATCAACAACCTATTGTTTAATTAAATGATATGAGATAAAGGAATCAGGAGAAAGCTGAGTTGAATGAAAAAATATAAGATCTTGAGGGCGAATTGTTAAAGGAACAAAAGAAATTAATAAACGAAAAAGCAACAACAAAGTAAGTTTAAAATTAGCTTGAAGAAGCTGAGTTAAAGATTCAATAATTAGAGAGTGAGTTGGAAGAATCAAAAAATCAATAAAAAAAACTCTAAAAGAACTTCAGTGATTAGTTTTAGAGATAAAAGTTAAACTATGAGTAACAAATAAATGAGCTCACAGAAGAAGTAGTTAGAGTTAGACATTAAAAATAATTATTAGAAAACTCTATGCAAGGGAATGGTTAAGGTTAGGCGTAAATTTCAATCAACTATTAAACGGAGATAGCAGATTTATAGAGCAAAAATTAAAAACTCAGGAATGAACTAAAAGATCTAAAATCCTTATAACTATTTGATTCACATAATGATTAAGAGGATTAAAAAGTGACTGCACTTGAAGAGGAGAACAGAAACCTTAAAAGTTAAGTAGAAAAAGAACATTAAAACTTCCTTAAAGAATTAGAGAAATCAAAAAATTTGAATTAAAATATCGCTTAGTTGCAATAATAGATAACTGTTAATGAAACTAGTGTCGATAATATTCAAAAATTGTACCGATAAACAAAAAACGAATTGTAATAATAACAAAATAAAGTCCAATAACTTGAACAAGATTTGTCATTTTCATAGGAATAAAACTAAAAGTAAAAATAAATGATACAAGATTTAATCAACAATTCAGGTTCTCAAGCATAAAGATATGATGGTAATAATGGAATATCGGATATAAGTAGAAGGGTAGCTGAAATGGAGGAGGAAAGGAAAAGAAGAGATTAAGAGCGCAGAGAAAAAGAGTAATAAGAAAATTTACGATTGCAGAAATAATAATAAGATAAAGCAAAGCAGGAATAATAGAAGAATAATTAATTATTAGAAAAAACATTAGAGGAGAGAAAAAGGCTCGGAGCTGAACTAAAGAAGAAAGCTATGGAAAGTAAAGGATAGATGGAGGTTTGCTTTATTGTAGATATCACACAATCTATGGATCCCTATAAACAGTAAACTTAAGCTTGCATAGATGGTAGCGTTTAAGCAATTAAGAAAGAGACAGGTAGAGATGCCAGATGGTCGACTGTTGCATATTAAGATTTTGCGGAATTCAAGGCATTAGGAAATAAATATCAATATCATCCTTTTACTAAAAATTATAAAGAAATTTAGGTTTTCTTGGAAAAATTAGGATGTAATGGAGGGGACGACTTCGCAGAAGATGTTCGAGGAGGAATCAAATAAATGCTTAATAAGAATTTCATAAAATGGGAGACTACATTCAGAGTAGCAATTTTAATTTGTGATGCTCCATCTCATGGAAGAAAATATAATGAGAGATGTGGGGATGATTACCCGAATGAAGATTTGAGAGATGCGATAGAATAGATGATAGTTGAGGAAATCTTATTTATTGGTATTATATTTAACAAGCATACGGAAAAAATGATCATAGAGATAGAAAAGGTAAATATTTAAAAATAAAATAAGATTTATAAAGAAAATAATAGATTTGAATTCTTCTTAAAGTTTGATATGAGAAAAATTGATCCAAACGAGTTGGGAACAGAATTAATTACTGTCATCAAGCGAGGCAGTTAAGAGATCACATAAACTAATAAATCAGAATCTAAAACTAAAGGTTAATAGAAGGAAAAACCAAAAAATAAGGATGGAGCTATAGAGGCTTTGTGTAAATAAGGAAATTTTAAATAATTTGATCAAAAACCTGAATTATGCTGTGAAAATAAATTTTAAGTTTTCAGAGTGGAATTGAATGAGCAATCATTTGAAAGTATTTCATTTTTAATCTTAATTAGAAAATCTAACAAGTATCGATAGTTTGAAGGATAGAGATTATTAAACATTTGAGGAGGGTTATTGGGATTGTATAAGAACAAAGGAACCATTTGCATTTGGTATGATGAAAAAGGTATATTTGATGAAAAAGAAAAATGATCCACAAGGACACCTCTATGTCATAAAAATGCCTTTAGAGGGATTTTATGAGAGTCTTGACGCAGCTAAAAATGAGTGCAGATCACATTTAGTCTGTAAAAATCTAATGAGGAAATTTATGAAAGATATGAGGGATGCTCATGATAGAAAAGGATTAAATCATAAAAAATACCCTGAAGTTTACTATTCAGATTTTCTAATATTAAAGGAAACGGAAGGTATGAATTAAATTTTTATAATAAGCACGCTTTTGGATTGCTGAAAGATTCTTTGAAGGAAATTTCATCAAGTATAATAATAATTTTGGATATATTAATGAATCCCAAACTGATCTTAATATGCTGGCCTAGGCATTTACTTATTATACATTCCATATAAGTGGATTCAACTATATAATTAATGATGTCTAGGGAGTTGGATGTTATTTTACAGATCCAGCTGTAAATACAAAAAATGGTATTATTCGATTTATAAAAATAGGTAATTTCGATGAAACCGATATGGGAGAGGAGGGTTATTAAATGTATATTGTTAATTTATAGGCCAAGAAGAAGATTTGTCAAAATTTATTAGAAATTATGGATATTGAGATTTTATGAGTATTATATTTTAATAAAATGAAAAGAATTTTTAGATAGTTTTATAATTTTGCTACATATGAATCTAGTTATGGATAGGCAGGAAGACTCACCTTTGATCTCAAACATAGAAACAATGTCATACTGAATACTATATGGGAGGATAAGACAGTAGTATAGACCACAAACAATAATTTTAATTTTTTTGAGGATGGAAGGAATTGTGTTATTTAAAGCACAGGAGATGGGGATGTAATTGCATAAATTCCAGAGTATTACAGCTTTATGGGAAATGTTGAGGGAAATTTGAAACATTCCTATTTGTAGGTTGATCCTAAAATATATGGAGAAGTAAATATAGATGTTAAAGGTGCTGTAGATGTTAATAAAATAAAGTCAGATAATACGAATATTAAAGCATAATCGATAAATATTTAAAAATACTTAGAAACTTAGTCTGGTTCATTAATTGCACATTCAGATATCGATATCAAGAAATTAGCAATAGTTAAAGATATAAAATTATAAACTACAGACGGAAAAGTTAATATTGGATCTTTTTATAGTTAGTTATAGGATATTTTACCAATTTAATTGAATGATATATAAGGATAAGTTTTCAAACACCCTCATTTAGAGTTGATTAGTGATTCTTAAAAAGTAATTAAGATTGGATACTGTTAAGGAGGAGTTGATATTAAATCCAAATCAAGATCACTAAAATTAAAAATGATATCTAATGGAATATTTAATATAGTAAATACAGGACCAGTGGAAATTGGAATAAGTGAAAAAGCATAAGGGTATGTTCAATCTGATTAAAAAGTAATTGTGAACATATTGCAAGATATCACTGTCAACATAATTCATAATGGATTAAATGATTAACTCTTAAAAGATATAGGGAATATTTATATAAATAGTCCAGAGTTGGAAATTAATTATGCAGATAATGTGTTTGGTTTGTGAATAAATTATCAAATAAATATTAATTCTATAGTTAATAAAACATGCAGAAGAAAACAGGATTTTTATAATCTGTCAAGAATTACTTTAATGATTCCTCGATTAGTCCAGTGTTTATAAATGAAGCATCTCGAGGACCATTGGTGTTATCCAACACTGAAAAAAAAGCTTTAAAGCAGACTAAATAGGATGATATATTTTAAATTGATACTGAGAAGGTTGAATAAGAATAATAAGAACACGAATAGATTGAACCATAAATACAACAGGATTATAAAATACTAGATCTAGTTAAAGTTAGATAGATTGGGAAGGCGATTGACTAACCTTATGTTAAGAAACAAACTATCAATTTTCCTAAAATTAGCACATTCAATATAGTCAAGCCTATCAAACGACATAAATCCCTGATGGACTATCTCTCATCAGAAACCAAGCGATAAATAGCCTTAGATGGAGGTTATATGTATATTTTGCAAGAAACAGGTAAGGATAAATTTTTGGTTTCTTCTGTAACGAGTTTGGCAGACCTACAGAGGATTCTTATAAACTTGAATGAGACTAAACCAACTATAAGATTAATATTCCAAAATAAGGAAATTAAGAGATTCTATTTACCTGAAGAAGATAACGAGAGATTGTTCTTTTTAAAATTGAAGAAGGAGTGCATTAAACATGGCCATGATTTTATATATTGAATCTTAAATTACAATAATAATAAAAAACAAAATTCAATTTGTGCTTAAGATAATATTGTTGATGGGGATGAACACTAATTTAATGAAATATCCAACTGCTCCCATTACTGCAAATCCGATGGCGCAAGATGAAGCAATTTTAATGTATTCTAATGATTAGACAAAAATTAATACCTTTTCTGTCTGGCTTTGTGCATCTGTTTAAGAATCTATAACTTTCTTAGGAGAACGATTTAACTTCCTACACTATTCCATTAATTCCATTGAGGGTTTCTTGACTCATCCTTATTTTATTTAGTTAAATATATTAATGAAATAATATCAATCACTATACACTTTAAGAAATCACTTATACGTGTTCAATTAATTTATTTATAATTATTCTAAAAACCATTTTATTTTATTTTCCCTAAATTCAATTGCCTTCTCCTTTATCTATAATCGCTCCTTCATATCTTGAATGTTCTTATGCTCAATCTCAACCTGTTTCTACCATATTAATTTTATGTAATCAATTTCTTCCTCTGATTATTTGTTTTCGAATTACTCATACTATACCTCATCTGTCTAAATGGATCTATTAATCGAGCATAATTATTTGTTTGTTAGATCCATTTCAATTTAACGGATTTCTTTTTTGTATTTTTCTAACTATAATTCTTTGGATTAAAATTCCTCAATCTGTTATTTTTGTTTTATCTCATCATCCATTATTTTTTATTATAGCTTTAATACTTGTTAAGATAGTTCCTTGATTTCAATCTATTATTTCTAAGTAGTCTATTGGGATTCTTATAATTTCTTTTCTAAAATTTGAATATGTTAAAGTAATTCTTAAGATTAATCAGACTCAAATGATATGCTACTTATTTGAGACTTAGTATTCGAGAAGAATAGCTCTGCTAAAGGTCTTCTATTCATAAATGTTTAGGATGTAGTTGTTTTTTTAATTTATATTTTAATTGATCATCAATAAACCATGGGGAGATATTTTTATACTTTCTCATAAATTGCTGGTATGTCTGCACCGCTAACTTCGTCTACTATTTTCCCTTCATAAAAAAACAGAAATCTTGGCTTAGCAGATGGTTCCTTATCTAGATTTAATTTATCAGTTACTAAATTTATCATGTTTATAGTGAACAATTTTATTGTAGGACAATGTGAATATGTCCACTCTCTTTTCAAAGTCATCAATATTTGTTTAGAGACTTTTGTATGTTGGCTACATCATTTCACATGGACCGCACCATTCAGGATGTACGTCAAGAAGCACTAATTTCTTATTCTCTGAATTAATCAATTGCATAAAATGATCTTCATCTTTCACAACATTGACTACCTATTGAACCTTTGGAGGCATATTTAATAAAAAAAATTTAATATATATTAATAAAAAATAAATTCAAATAAAACAAAATAGCGTTAAATGAATTTCATTAATCAAAGTAGTGGGTATGCCAAGTCATTAAGGACAAGTCTATCAACAGGAAGAACTAGGGCTCCTAGTAGTAGTAGTAAATAGAATATCCTAAATGACATAAGTCAAATGATTGGAAGATTAGATAAATTGTAGGAATAGATCATTTTGAAATAAAAAGAAACATCTGAAAAGATTGAGGTTTATAGGTCGATGGATAAGGAAAATTTGACTAATAATGTTTAGGAGAGAGTGAAATTGGCAGATATTTGCAGAGGAAGATCGACACATAAATAAAACTAGAATACAGCACATTTTGGGCCTAACATGATAAGAGTTCTCGATAGAAGATAAAAAAAATTAAATTAAATTATATGAAACACTACATAAAATAAAACTATATCCCATCTCCATTATAAACTGATAGAACTGGCCCAACTTAGGGGAGAACAATGGCAACACTCCAGGGGAATATGACTAGTCGGTCTGATATTTCACGCAAGTCCATGTGTGATAAATTTGTGGGAAATGCGATTAAATATAATCCTAATAGTAGATTATAGGTTTTTCCTTTGAGTCCAAATAGTAAGAGATCCCCTAAATATTGGTCGAAAGTGTTTTCAGTTTACAAAAAAGACAAGGTTTTGGCTAAATAGATAACTTTTAGGGGACTGAAGGAATTTCAAATAAGAAGAAATTAAATTCCTTCAGTATCAAATTATACTAGAAAGTTAATAAAATTTGCAGAGGACTTAAATGAATTTATAAAATGAAATTAGAAAATGAATATAATAAAATAAATGTTTATGATTAAAAATGCATTCAAATATCTAATCCCTAGATATAAGTTTTGTTATTAATTTAAATCTAAGGATCTCTATGAACAGAAATTGAACAGTCTTTATGAGACATACAGCAAAGCTGAAGATGCACAAAGTAGAATAGGTGTTGTTAATGATGCAATTAAATTATAATAAGAGGAATATGAATAGTTTACTTTTGATAAGAAAAAGTATGTTTATCAATTAAAAAATCAAGATAACACTATACTGGATATTATAGGGATTTAGTAAATTTGGTTTAATTATATATGCAAACTAATCAAAGAGAAAAATGTTAAGAAATATTAGATAAGGTGGTTAAAGCTAATTATTATGAAGACTACATTGATGATGAATAAGGGAAACATGCTTTTCTAGCTGAACTCAATATTGTATTAAGCATGTTAAATCTACATAACTTGAGAGTTGCAGACAAATATGCTAAAACAGCACTAGATAGTCTGAAATATTTTTCAGATTTTCATTGCCCACTAATTAAATCTGTGGCGCTCAATCAAAAGATAGAATAAGAGGATCTTGAATTAGATCAAGAAATTAGAAATATAGACAACATTATAAATCAATTTCAATTGATAGCTAAGATTGCTTATGAAAGAGAATAAACCTAAGAGGCTCTAGATGCAGTTGGATTCAAGGCAGGAATACAAGATTAAATGAGTTAATTACTAAGATAAAGTAATTAATAATATTATTTTAGTTTTCGATGGCTAAATTAAAGTTAAGACTAATTTAAATTAGAAGGAATTATAGAGATATTTCCTAAGATTATTGCATTCTCAGGCTATAACCTTAAAACTTCTAGCTAAATACAGTATAGACTTAAAGAAATATGAGGATGCTTAATAGTTATTAGATGCAGGATTCAATTACTTCGATTATCTAATTGAAATTAAAATGATAGATCCTATTGAAAATAATCACATTGTTCATTTAATTCAACAATATAGGTTAAATCATTTGATTTAGGCAGAATAATCCAAGCAAAATGAAATCGTTAACAAACTAAATTCAATATTTACCAATGCTAAACCAGAAGATATTTCAATTTACTCAAAGATCGATTATGAAATGTTTAAAATTGAATATTTAGGAGCTAATTGTGAAAAACTAGATTCCTATATACAAGAATTGACTAATGATATACCCACACTCCTTGAGTATCTAGAATTAAAAATAAATTATTTTATTGGGTCAAATTAATTAGAAGAAGCATATTAATAATGTTTGAAATAAATTGAAATAATAAAAGAGTACTTTGACCCTCAACATTATCAATTTGGTGGTGCAGTCATAAAAGCCACTGATATATTAATTTAACAAGGGAAAATTGATGATGCATAAAAATTCTTCCAATAATTTATAGACAATTAAAAGGATTATCCACATTAAGATTAATTGCCAGGAATCTTGAAATTTTATTCCATTGCATTCTAATTATATAATGATGCTATTTAGAAGAAACCAACTCATGAGTTAGCAGAACAATTCGAAAGAATTGCAATTCCTTCATATGAATTCGAATTGAAGAAACACAGAGTTATGATCGATATACTGTATTTCAAGGGAGAGAAGAAATCAGCTCAGAAGAGAATTGAAGAGGCTATTAAAATTTTAACACATACTTATCCTAATGAAATTCTTAAAAAATAATTTTTGGCTAAGCTTAAAGAATGATTGTAAATATATTAAGAAAATATTTAATCCTATATATAAGGAATAAAAAAAAATATCTTTATTTTCTCAATAATGTATAAGATCATAACATTACTATTCATTGGTGCTGTCATGAGCTAAACCCCTGTTCAGAGATGGGGAAGACTGAGAGTTCAAGGAAATCAATTAGTATCTGAGAGTGGAGAGACAGTTCAGCTTAAGGGAATGTCCACTCACGGCCCATAATGGTAATAGTCTCAACCATCATCATTAGGTTCGCTAATTGCTACACTTTTGAGAGCTTTTAGACTCTTGTCTATAATTGGAGAGTCAACGTCATCAGAATAGCCATGTATGTAAATGAAGGAGGCTATAATACTAACCCAAGTTATTGGAAGGGGAGAGTAACAGAGTTGGTTGAGTGGGCAGAAATTCTTGGAATTTATGCTATCGTCGATTGGCACACATTGACTCCAGGAAATCCATGGGATTCATCATACGACTAGAGATGGGATTTTTGGGGTTACATATCTGACGCTCACAAGAACAGGAAAAATGTTCTCTATGAAATTGCAAATGAACCCAATAATGTTGATTGGGGGACGATAGCATCTCATCATGTCGCGGTAATTGACATGATTAGAAAAATTGACCCCAATACTGTTATTATTTGTGGCACTCCAAGATGGTCTCAAGATTTTGATTCCATCTACCCATTGAATTATGGTAACATAATGTACACCTTGCATTTCTATGCCTCATCTCACTATGTTAGTGATTCCTTGAGAAACGCCGCTTGCAAATATCCAATATTTGTTACTGAATATGGTCTTTGTGAGGCATCAGGAGGTGGTCGATTGGACTTCAATAATGGTGAAACTTGGATGAGATATTTGAATGGAGAAAACAATTGTAGATAGATTATAAGTTATGTTAATTGGTCATTCTCTGACGCTCCTGAAGCCTGTGCTGCTTTAAATGGAGGTAGTTGTGGTAGTAGAAATTTTAATAACCCCACAGAATCAGGAAGATGGGTTTAATCTAAGATGTGATTATTATAAAAATTATCCAATTAATTATCATAATTAATCCAATTTTTTTCTTTGATTTTAAAATTCTACGGAAAAATGGGAAGTACTATCGATGTGCCTTGTAGGACGCTATGCGAAAAGAATGGCAAAATGGAATAGGAATTGAGAGAATTCTCGCCTGTTGAGATTAGATAAGCAACAGATGTGTTTTGTAATATAATTATAATGAATAGTATGTAAAAGATATAAAAATTAGAAATGGTTCCCTCGGATATAGCAAACTGTATAAAAATCTGAGGAGAAAAAATATTAGTATTGGTTGAGACAATATTAAATGACAAAAGATAAAGTGAGTATTTTGTTAGAAAATTTGATGTGTTCTGGTACATTAGTTCACGACATTTTCTAATCCTTCGTAAAAAGAAACCTAAATGAAAAATACTCACATGGAGTGGGGTCACGAATATCATTAGCGAATTAAAGCTTTGCATCCGTGCTCTCTGCTGGCCACAAATCAATAGCAGAAAGCTTTATCAAAGAAACTGAAATGTATTTATATGATATAACAAAGCGTTGAACTCGTTAATCTCAAAGAAGATGTCAATAGTTTCGTGCAATTTCTATCACTACTAATTGATCGATTATACGGAAGTCCTAATTAAGAAAATAAAGAATTAATTTGCAAGTACAATCAAGTTATAATGGATCAATTATTTAAAGACTCCAATTTCTATGATAAAATAAAAACTTTTTATCAAAATCAACTAGTCAAGGAACAGTTGAAATACAAACAAAGTCTTATGTATTTGGCTCATTAGAATGTGTAGAATTAGGATATACCAGAAAATGTTAGATCATAAAATTTATCTCATATAGCTGTTCATTTAAAAAATATTTCCAAATGCAAAACTCCACAAACTAAAATAGATTGCTTGCTTCTATTCAATTCTGAAGTTGGAAAGTTGTTAAGATAAGGATATTCTGCAGATGAATACATACCGATGCTTATTTTTGTTCTAGTATCTGCCTAGTACTACGAATTGATTGTCGAACTCAAAATGATAGAACACTACATAGACGATAATTCAAGAAATAGTAATATCGGATACCTACTCATATCACTTGAAATTGCTGCATAATCGATTATTAATTAAATATGAGTAAAAAAAAAACTATTGTTCACAAACCTCTACTCACAAATCTTCCAGATTCCCTTGATATTGGTTTCACAGCAGTGACACAAACAAGCCAACACACATTCATTCTTGAAAATCCAAATGAATATGCAGTCCAATTCCATTTTGAATTCGAGAAATTTAGGATAACTCCAATTAAGGGTGAAGTAGGGCCAGGATAGAAAATAAACTTTTAATTAATATATGCTCCAACTCAGGCAGAAGTGGTAGTGGCATCTGTCATATTAAATATACAACATGAAGAACCCCGAGTGATCAAAATTAGTGGAATTGGCAAATATCCATTCCTCTAAATCAATACAAAGAAATTGAACTTTGAGTCACTTTTAATAGGTATTTATTTGCATTCACATATTCAATTAGGAAAATCATTAACCAAAGAGCTGACAATAAAAAATTCATCAGAAGTTACAGCTTCGTTTGTATTGTAAAAAGTCATAGATGATGAATTTAAAGAAAATGCATTCAATCTTGATTTCAATTAGGGTGTAATACCCCCTAAGAGCACATTCCTAATTAAAGTAACTTACATTCCATAAATATTACATGTATCAGTTATAAGATATAAAATAATATGCTAAGGAGGTAATGAACTTATATTCGAATGTATTGGGAATGCTTCTCAACATCTTGTTTATTTGTCAGAAAAATCGATAAACTTTGGGGAGATTAAAATTGGAAATCAGGCAAAACAACTATTGACTATTCATAATGACAGTGATCTAAATACCAATTATTAAATATATAGCGACTCTGGAAATATATTTAGTTTTAATAAGGTCAAGGGGACTAGTCCAGCTAAGGGATTTGATAGGATAATCATAACCTTCATTCCAAAGAATCAAATTTGCTATTATGAGAGGGTTTACGTGATTATTAGCAATCAATTACTCTATGTTGACTTAATAGGAACATGTTATGACTTATTAATAAAACCGATACCTTTACAATAAATACACATCGATAATTTCAGAAGAAGAGTAATTTAAGGTATGCTGAGTGAAGTAGATTTCAAATATATGGAGAATAGTTTCTTAATGCAGATCAACCAATAATAATATTAAACTAATTTATAAGGTGATTGGATTGAAAGTCCTAATTAGACTGTTTTATTCAAAGAACTAATGTTAAGCCCATAAAGTGATCATAGACTAATCTAATTCTCAGAAGAATTTATTGATTTTGGCTACACTGAGGCTATGTAATCTAGTGGAGTTAGAGATCTTATTTTACATAATAAGTTAAATTGTAAGTTAACATTCTTTTGGACAATACAAAACCACTAAACTGTTGATGGTGATAAACTACCTGTTTTTATTATTTACCCTGAAACATAATCTGTTCACGCCAGATAATCCTGCAGATTCTAAATATCCTTCAGACCTACTAAATCATCATATTACTATTTTTAGGATATTTAATTTTTTGCCATAAAGTACAATCCAAACCTTACGAAGAAAATAGTAGAGAATATGAAAAAGAATACTTAAATTGGAGATTCCTTTATTAACAATCTCAAACTATCATAAACTGCAATTAGTAATCCTAAATAATAAGACTTTTCATCTAAGGAAATGATCCCTACATTTTCGGGAAGATTATCTTGTGTTGGGCACTCGTTTGGCATAAATTCTCAACCATACATTCCAATAGTTGAGTTTAGGCCTAGTTAAAGGGTCTATTTCCCTCCCTGCACTATTTAGGAGTCGGTATATTAGACAGTTGAGTTTCTTAATAAATCAGATACACCAATTTATTTCAAATTCAGCCCAGATATATCAAAAACATTTAGAATTTACCCTAATCAAGGTTTAATTACAGGAAAATCATCATAAATACTTATTTTGGAATTCGTACCATTGGAAAATAAAGCATATAATTAAAACTTAATATGCCATATGAATCATCAATCCTCAAATTAGATATCTTTGAATGTGGTAGGTTACTGTTCCTCCCCATCATTGAAACTTTAGAATGAAGGAAAGGTATTCTTCCCTCCATCATTCGTTGGTGTTTATTCCCGATAAAAGATAACAGTTCACAACTAATCGAGAGTTTTAATGCAGTATTTGGTTTAAATACCTGAAAAATATTCAAATGAATTGTACATAGAACCAGCAAATGGGTAGATAAGACCAAATGAGACTCTTCATTTAGATTGCCAATTCATTCCATACAAAAAAAATAAAGAATATAGAATAAAGGTTCCCCTATTAGCATAAGAGATATTGTCTCCCACACAAAGTCTTATCGGATTTCATATTCCTGGATCTGGACATCCAGATCATCCATTAGAATCAAGGTAACCTACAGAACTTTAGTATTTGTTTGAAATATTCGGGGCTGGTTCAGATGGTTTCTTGAAGTTGAGCTAAAAAAAATTAGATTTTGGAATCATAAAGGTTAATTTCAATGATAAATAATATGCTACGTTAATTAATGAGTCCAATTGTACATTTTATGTCGAGCTTAATCTTAGGTATAAGAACAAAGATAAGGATTTGAAGGATAAGGAGAAAGAAAAATTCGATATCAAAATGCAGAATTTAATATAGAAATCATTTACATTAGATATCCAAAATGCGTAATAAATTATAATTATTTTAGGATCATTGCTGCAAATTCCAAATTAGATATAGGAATAATGTTCAATCCTATTGAAGTTTGTGAATTCGATTTGATCTTGGATGTTGTTGCAACAGAAAAAAATCCAAAGGCTGCAAGGGGTCCAGGATAAACAATAAAGAAGATAGTTTCTTAGAAATGTAAATTGGAAGTCAAGGCCAGAGGAAATTATCCTCTGTTAAAGATAGCTGATGTGAGAAATGATTCAATTTCAGTTGCAACACTTTGGGAGAATTTTTAGATAAATTAAATAAACGTGGAATTGGCTAAAGATTTGAATGAATTAGAGTAGAAATTCCTGAAGATTGAATAATTAACATATAAGGAAGCATAGCATCTCTAAAAAGCCCTTAAAAGTTATGACTGGAATTTTGGATATCTACCATCAAAACCTGTCATTAAATCCAGAAAAATAGTTATCACAATTTAAAATATTGGTGGTACAGAATTGGAATGGTAATTCAAACTACCTTCAGATCATCAAATAGATTTGGAGCCTTGGGCAGATCCTGGGGAACCTACTGAGGAAGATACTTTTGAGAAAGCAATTTTAGAAAGAAATATATTTTAAATCAAACCTAAAGGAGGAGTCATCTAACCTGGATCATTCAAAGATATTGAATTAATTTACACTCCAAGTAATTTTGATTCAGAGATAACAAAGAAAAACAATTTATCGAATGAAAGCCATTTCTTAAGAGTTGTTCTTTAAATTTTAAATGGTAAGCCCTTAGTATTGAATCTCAAGGGAACTACTTTAGCTCCATTGGAAGGTCTTTTAGCAGTTAAGAAAACTGTGTTTACTTTACCAGAAACCCCTGTTGGTTTATTGTAACCAGTTAAATATCCTATTGAGATATAAAATGTTGGAAGTAGCAAAGTCAATTACACTACAGAAATATAAGAATTAAATGAGAAGGGAGAAATTATTGATTCATAATTCTTTGTGTTTGGAGTAACTCCTTAAGGTTCATTACCAGCTGGTGAGAAGTAATATTTATATTGCTCATTTAAACCTTTGGAACAGAAAGTCTATCATTTCTAATTGTTGATTTAGGTTTCAGATATGGTAAGGTAAATCAAGCCAGTTATTTTATCAGTCTCAGGAAGAGGTTATGCTGACTAACCAAGCAAAAGCGATAAGAATAATGTCTAAGAAATCCCAAGACAGCGATCTCACTAATCTCCAATTGGTTCAAAAGTGTTTTTCTCCTTAGAAGAAATCGATTTTGGTGAATTACTTCCCTAAAAGAGTGCTCATAGAATGATCATCCTTTACAACCAATCTAATGATAGAAAGTTTAATTATGATTTTGGATCCTAATTAAAGCTATCCTCATATGAATAAGGATTATGTTGCGGGGATGAATTCGTGATAGATCCAAGCTAAGGGGAAGTGGAACCTTAATCATTCATAGAGCTAAAATTAACATTAACTTCTGCTACAACACCATCAGTGTATGAAGGAGAATGTGAGTGCACAATAACATGGGAAACTAAATCAAATGGAATCAATACTTCTTAGGTGTCTCAAAATTCATAAGTCATAACAGTGGATAAGGAGATATTGTTTTTAAGAATAAAAAAGAGATCATCGCTAAATGTAGAGCTGGTCAACTCATTTAAATAGCCCCCACCTCCCATTCATAATCCTATGGCCCATCCTTTCTAATAGCTTTTATCTTAAATCATAACAGAAGTGTTAACAGATTCAAATACGGATTAAATCTTAAAGGGAATAGACTAATAACCTATAAATGTTTTTGAGCCAGAAGATGATTCATCAGATATAAAAGAATTGTAATATTTATTCATTATTATCAAATAGATAATTTTAGAGAGATTACAAAGATTTTAGAACCATGTTTTTAGAAGAGGAGTTTATAGAGTTAACTGATCTAATTATGGAAAATACATTCTTTAATATAATTCAAGAGACAACCAGGAAGGAGTGTGATCTATTAAGAATATCTAAAACATTTGTTACCCCAGCTAAATGATTATTCACATATATTTTTAAATATAAATAATTTATGTTAAGATTTAAGTCATTATACAGAATAGGAGATCATTTACCTATTGTCGATATCATTGACTATAATCATAACATTTAATAATAGAAAGAATAATTTTAACCTGATATTCAGAAATTATTAGGACCCAATTATAATAGATACTTTGATACAGCCTATCAATTAAAATATATTAATGGGCTTAAACCTATTTCTGAAACAAGATTGCTCAATGATCATAATACTGTCAGATCTTAGGACCGAATTTTTTGTGATATTGATAATTTAGTTGGTGTAAGATAATAGGAAAGTTTTAAAAACCTTAAAGAAATTGACGATGAAGGGCTATTTCCATTAGATTCATTAGATCATTATCATACGAAGTCATTTTGCGATTTAAATGAGTTTCAATTAGTGCTATTTAATATACCATTGGATGTTTAGAAATAATAAGTTTAATAATTTGTCAATTCAATTACAGGAGAAAGTGTTGATGTCCATATCCATAGATGTTCGATCAATTTAAATGCAGCTGCTACTGTCACATTTGATAAATTGGCTGAGCCATTTAAATAATAATTGGATTAGAGCAGATTTAATGATATCCTAATAGAGGCAAAATCATAATTAGATTCCGGTAATGAAGGAAAATGGGATAGAACGATTGTCATTACTAATTTAGATAGATCATTAAGTTTTTAATAAGTTTTGCATAAATTAGCTGATTATGGAAGAGTGGTTAATGCAGTGATTCCTTTAGAATAATCGAATCCTGATCTCCCTTTCCTAGAAGATGTTTAGGAAAAATATAAGCATTCATTTGACAATCCGATCAAACTAGAGATATTAAATGTAGAGACTGGTGAAACCTAAATTTAATTATATCCTCCAAAAGAAAAGTTCTTTGATAATTTTAGCGAAGGTATGAATATTATATTCTACAATAGCTGATGTAAGTCTCCAAGCAAATTAAGACATATTTTAACAGTAAGAATAAATTTAAGAACATGACTAATATCTTGCTCTTTACAAATTCTTAGCAGACAAAACTGTAAAGTGTCTTAAAGTTCCTTAACATCTAAAGGCCAAATATAGAAAAATATGGTTACCCCACATAAATGAAACCCCCAAAAGTACGATTTGTTACGATTTATATGCAAAAACTTATCAAAATAGGGGATATGCTTTAGCTACTTTCCCAAGTAGAGCTATGGCATAAAGAGCATTATTAGCAATAAATTAAAGGGGTTCTACAGATTTATCTGAATTACCACTAAAGTTAATAAATAATCCAGAATTCTTTTAAGAAAATTTTTCTCACAGCAAACAAGAAATTTATGGAGGAAAGTTTAGGGTTGAAAACTATCTAGGTAAGTAATTGAAGGCATTGAAAACTTGGGATGACATTGAACTATATTAGGTAGATCTAATTTACAATTTGCAAAAACTAGAATAAGTGAGAAAAGACATAATGAAAGTTAGAGATTCTGTAGTAGAGTAAAAAAATGATATTGAAGAATGGGATACTGACAATGATAGAAAAGAATAGATGAGATAAAAAATATATAAGGAACTCAACATAGATAATAAATTCAAAGAATTTGTAGAAGATAAGTCATTCTCAAAAACTTTAGATTAGTTCGAATAAAACTACAAAACTCAGCCTAGCGACTAAAAAGGACGATAATTTGAATTAGATATTGCAACAGAGCATTACCACAAAATCTTAAAGGCATTTGAAGATCAATCAAATTCTATTAAAGCAGTAGAGAAAGAGTATGCCGATAAAATTGTAGATTAATCGCAAAGAAAATACTTGAAAAATTATCATGAAGAATAGATATTGAAAAAAGTCTCAGGAGAAGAGGATGATTTGCTACATTACCTAAAGTAGAGATTAGTTAAGGAACATTTTTCAAATTTAGATGAAGCATAAAAACTACCTGATCAAATGCAAAGTTTAATGGATAAGGCAGATTAGTAGGCGTTGGAGAGAGAAGTTTAAATTTAAAATCAAAAGTCTTTATATTAAGCAGCTGAAGATAGGGAAAAGTTTGTTTAGAAACAAAAAATAAAAGGCTTTAAATTTTCTACACTCATCACAAATCCTTAATATATCAGAAAATAACGATACAATAAACATGACTAATTCCTAAATTATCTTAAACGTTTGATACTAGGTGAATATGACCCTCATGATAATATGCCTTTAGTGGCAGTGCATCCTTACCTTAATGCAGATCCTATTAGGTTGACTTTGGAGAGGGCTCAAGACAGCAATGGTTAGCCATATATCACTGAAGCCATAATTCAGCAAATCAGAAAATATGATATCCCAATCAACGAGGAGGAGAAAATACAAAAATAATAAAATAATAGAAAAAGGCTTCTATCTTTGCTACCATAAGATTATTTACAAAAGTTAAAGAAATTTGTTAAGTAGTCAGCTGGTCAGCAAGCGGCTGCAATTATTAAAATTCCCACTGAGACTTTTGAATTGGAGGATGGTTAGGATATGCAGGAAACCCTCTAAGAGCTGAACAAATTTGTTGCAGTTCAAGGAGAAGAATTTATTTCGTAAACTGATCCATAAACTGAAAAATAATATATCGTTAAAACTGAAACTCCATATTTCAAATACGATGTCTCATTCTTAAAGGGAAGAAATATTGAAGAAGATAACAAAAAGGTATAATATAACATTCAACAAAAAGATGATGAATATTCTAACTACAAAATATAACATAAAGAAAGAGAGAGCTCAGGAGATAGTAGAACAATTAGTAAATGGGAAATCGATGCCTGAAGAGTTTATATAAATTATCAAGAGAGTATCTTTAGATCTAGAGGCATTAAAATAAAAAGAAGAATCTGAATGGTTGGAGAATTTCTTAAAAAACTCAAAATGGACAAGAAAATGTACTTTTAATATATATATGATTAGAATATGAATCTATAAAGGATTTGAGTTACAACAATTTAGATGAAATTCTGACATAAATGGGTTAGTAAAACTTCATAAGAGAGTAATAACTTAAGCAATAGCCTGTAAATTATGAGTCGAAGGTAAGAGACAACGATGGAAGAGGGATCAAAGTAAAAGATTAAAAGGGAAATTATATAATTCCCAAAGCTAAAAGATTCTGACGATAATACATATATATCAAAATGGTAGATATTTATTTGTCCTTTGGCAATACAGATCGTATGCTTCTCCTCTCTTCTTTTTCATATATCCGTCTGTAAGTGGTGTAGTGAGTTAATCCATCACTAGAAATAAAGCTACAGGGCCAAAAAATGAAAACAAACTGTATAGGTTATCTGCTGATATTGCAGCTAAGGTGAAACAAAACCATGTCACTAGATCAAAAAATAGATTTGGGTGTCTGCTCTTCTTCCATAACCCTGTCTCTAACAAATCTTCAGGAGGGATCGCTCCTGTCTTCTTTAAATTTTTGTAGTTTTCTAACTAATAATCTAGGAATAGTCTTAAATTCTACCTGCTGTGCCTTCCAGAAAAATCGAAAATGGAATTATGCATAAGGCTATGTAGTTCATAATTTTAACTCCGTGATAGTTGCTTCCCTCATTGTCTCCCCACTCAAGGCTATTTTAGAATAACCAGAACAATGGCAATGATGTAACAAAAACAATTAATCCTTGGAACATAAACTACACAAAGACCATCAAGTCCTTCTTAAATTTGTTGCTATCATATTCTTCAAATATTTTGTCATATCTTGGATCCTTATATCCTTACAAGACTCTTGTATAACACAAAAACCCTCCCAATCTCAGGGCCCACATTCCAACTAGAATTAGTTTTATCTAATATGAATTTAAATGAATACAGCTCTATCGTAAGCATCAAGGGAGGAAAATATGAAATACACTACTCCTGCTACCAAATGGCTGATTGAATATGCAACATCAACTATGCATTCATGTCCTCCTGTTGTTTTATAAATTATAAAGAAGACTATCTTATTAAGTATTATAGCTGGAAGCCCCCAAGTTAGGGCTACTGAGACGAAAGTATAATCATTCATTTTATTATTTTAATGATTTTCTTGATTCTTTCTAAATTACTTAAATAATAAGAATTGGAACATTTAAATTCTGGAAACCCGACAGTATTTGTATTTGATAGTATATTTTAGAATATTACCGCGATATATAATATGTAAAATATCCAAATATGCAAAGAATAATCAATAATGAAATAAAATAATATTTCTTGAAATGTGAATTAACATAAAAATTATGGAATTTTAATAATAAATATGATTTTCTAAAATTTGGATGCAGCCTTAGATAAAGTGGGAAATCAAGGATATTATTAAAAGAGAACATTTACTATATTTTGTTTAATTATAAGTGTATGTGCATTACAAATTATGAGTCCAACATACACTTATATAAAACCCAAATTTTTATGCAATGGTGAAGTATACTATTTACTAAAAAATTAGCCTTGCGTTGAAAACGAATTAACATGTTCTGAGGGTATAGAATTAGATCCATCATTTAAATACAAAAACATAGTCACTTAATTTAATTTGTATTGCGATCGATAGTTTTACATTCAGATTGTGCAATCAATCAACTTCCTTGGATCAGCCTTCGGAGGATCCATAATGAGTTTTTTTGGAGTAACAAATTTAATTCTATAAAGGATAGGATAGGGAGAGAACCCACTTTTATCCTATCATGGTTTATTGCTACTTTAGGAATTTTAGGCATTTATCTAAGCCCAAACATAATTATGCTAATCATTTCGACCTTTGTGATGGGATTTGGTGAGATAGGATCATATATTTTGTGTTTTGTCATGATTAATGAAATATGCGGTAATAAATTGAGATAAGTTTACTGTTTATCAATGCTTGGAATATGGTCTTTTACAGAGATTGTTGGATCGGTGCTTTATTATTTTATAACTGATTGGAAGACTATCTAGTTGTATCTTATACTCTTGCCTTCTGTTGCTGGGTTGGGATTATGCTACTTAATTCACGAAACCCCCAAATATTATTTTAGTAAAGGATAAAACTTGAATGTTATGAAATCTTTAAATCGGATAGCAGCATTAAATGGGAACCCATAATTAGGGGAAATTACAATTAATGACTAACCCAGCGATTCAAATGCTAAATACGGATACTTAGATTTATTCAAATACTCATCTCTCAGATTGCCATCAATTGGATTTATGCTGATTTCTTTCTCTATTCATCTTATCTATTATGGCGGATAGTATGGATTAGACGATATTAGTGAAGGAGATATGTTATACATAATGGGAGCAGTAATCGGATTTGGAGAGATGTCAACATATATAGGAATCGCTATGGTCATATCAAAAATGCCCAGAAGAAAATGGATGATGATTAGTTTTATTATCAGTTTGGTGGCATGCTTTGGGTTTCTTGAATAAGGCTTCAAATATAAAAAGATAGAATGTGATAGTTGTTCTTAAAGTAAAATATTTAAATTTATCTTAGAATACATAATGGTATTTTTAGCTTGCTTAGTTAGGGTTGGTAATACAATCGGATTTGCGATTCAAGGACTATTTGCTAATGAGTTCTATCCAACTCCAATAAGATCTTTAGGAACAGGATTTTTGTTTTCAGTAGGAATATTTGGATCATTTTCAGCACCATACGTGTTGAATTTAGGAAGAGTTATGGGAATAAACCCTTACATTATTTTGGGAATTTTTTCGTTATCAGGACCACTTGGAACATTATTTACTAAAGAAACACTTAATAGACCATTAAAGGATAAAATAATTGATAAATCAGAATCGGAAATAGATTGAATTAATCATAACATTTTTCTTCTCTCCAATACAGGAAAATCTTTGAACAAATCCTATTCATTATTGTTTATCTCAAATCTTGAATCTGTCATCTGACTTTCCAGGACATATTCAAAATTTCTAGTATCTGCTTCAGTCATTATGATAGGAATGAATGGTGGCTTAAGAGTTTTCTTCATTATTTCATCAAAGTTTATCTTCTAGAAATATTTAAATTCTTTTAATTGTTTGATGGTTGGTCTTTCTTTAGGATCATACACTAGTGTTGCTTTTATTACTTCGTTTGCTAAATCTTGAATGTGATTTGGCTTAAATTTAGGAAATTAGTAATCTGTTTATTGGATCTTAGTGTACAATTATTTTTAGTTATCAGATTTAAATGGAGATTGACCATAGATCATCTCATACAAAATGCAACCAAATGCCCATACATCCACTTCTACACCGTGACCCTTCTCTTAATAAATGTTAAATTATTACCTAAAATCATCTCAGGTGATAAGTATTCATCTGTCCCACAGAATGAATAGCATATATTTTTATTACTTTTGGCCAATCCCATATCTGATAGTTTTATATAACCATCCTTCTAGATCAATATGTTTTCAGGTTTTAAATCTCTATATACAATTTAGACTGTGTTATGGAGGAATTCCAAAACTAAAAGTATTTGAGAAGCATAAAAAAGGGCAGCCTCTACATCAAAATACTTACGAGCCTTCAAATGATAAAATAATTCTCCCCCTTAAACAAATTCCATTACAAAATTTATGTTTATGGGATCTTAGTATGCAAAATACATCTAAACTAGAAATGGATGTTCATGAGATTAAAGTATATGTCTTTCATATAGTAAATTTTCCAATTATAATTTAGAGATAACTAATTTTTTTCTGATTTATTTCATTGCAAACAGCTTACCATTAATGCTTATTAGATATACTTTTCCGAAACTTCCCCTCCCTAATAGTTTTCTCATCCAGATATCATTTGATGCTATTTCAATATTGGTGTCAAATTTAAATCCTAAACTTTCAGCTTAATCTCTCATTTTGTCTATCATTTCTGGAGTAACTTGAATCGATAGTCTACTTAATTATGACTCACTATTGAATTTGACTTGCTATTTATAACAAAATTATGACTACACCTTTTCACATAAATTTCCCATTATTATAAATTTAATGAAAAAATCGTCGAAATAAAATAGTCCGATAAATGGTGGAATATATTTTGGATTACTCTCGAATATATAATTGAATGAAAAAACAGCCATTTAGCAGAGAGATCTATATTATCCATAAAAAATAAAAGCAAGATTATAATCACCGAAAAAAACTATGTCTCCCAAACCAGTCTCTATATACCATCCTTAAAGAGCAGCTGAGTCATTATTTAAGCCTCACTAAAAGATTATATCTCAAAGACCATAAACGGCTAAAATTTAAGAAAAAAAATCATTAGCAAAGCTAAAAAGCTTCGAGTTAACACTAACTAATAATTAATCAATTGAAGAATTACAAGAAGTTGTGGATATAAAAGGAAATCTACCAAGATCTCGAACTAGACCGAATACGGCGATGAAACATAGAGAATCCTTTCTTAACAACCCAAAAATCACTGCTCAATATTTATAATAAGAAATAATTGGCTAAGGATCCTACGCAGTAGTGAAAAAGGCTTTCGAATTAAACTCAGGTTAGACTTATGCTATGAAAGTGTACGAGAGATCTAAAAACCAGAAAAAAGCAATCATGAGAGAAATTTAAATATTACAGTTGCTTTAACATCCTAATATTGTAAAGCTATATGACGTTATTTATACTGAAACATAAATATAACTGATACTTGAATTTGCTGGTACTCTTTCATTAAGGGCTCATTTGAAGACCTTTGAAAATCGGCAGTTACCCGAGGCATAAGCTAAATAAATTTTTGGACAAATCGTCAAAGCTATTGATTATTGTCACAGCCAAAATGTGCTGCATAGAGACATAAAAATGGAGAATATCCTAATTTAGGATGGAAGGGTGAAAATAATCGATTTTGGGTTCAGTACTTTTATTGATCCCAAATTAAATGCGTATTGTGGAACTCCTTCATATATGGCTCCTGAAATTATAAATCGACAAGAATATGGAAAGCCTGCAGACATTTGGGCTTTAGGAATCCTTCTTTATGTTATGTTGAATGGAAAATTTCCATTTTACGGAAGCACAAACAAAGAATTATCTTAAAAAATCAAACAAGGACACTTCATCTTCAACTCTAAAGTATCCAACAATGCACAAAGACTAATTAACAATATTCTTAGAATACGTTAATTCGAAAGACTAACTACCAGAGAAGTATTGTATTTATCTCAATAGATTGATTCTCAAGGATCCATGGTTCTCGTAATTAATATGAATAAAGAATTAAATAATATATTAACTTTCTGTCATTAACTAGTCTTAGATAACCAAAGACCTCTTCAATTAACCCAACCTCTTAACTATTTCAATCGAAAAAGATAACTAGATGATTTTAATTCCTTAGCCTTCAAATACTTTGAGAAATACAAAAAACCTGTAAGAAGTTCGAGCATCTTATTCTAAAAACCCTAGTCTGATCCCTATCTATGCAATAAATCATACTTTAAAATATACACTGAAAGGAAAAACCCACCCAAAAAATAGAAATCAAATAAAAAATAGATATAGCATGATGCTAAACAGAGAAATCTCACAAATGATTTCGGTTAATTTCAGAGTCTGAGAATCAGCAATCAGAATCCAATTTATGAGAGTTAGAGTTTTCATGATATTTCGTTCAGGATGGATCAGCTAAGTAGCAAAAAGAAATCGGTAAAATCAAGTTACAGAAGATCTAGTCAAAAGAAAACTCAAGACACTTAGACTAGGTTTAGTGTATAGAGGCAAACTGAGCCTAAATAGGAAAGAAAGTCATTATTGCCAAGAAAATAGAGGAGCTTTTCAATGAAGGCAGAATAATTTACAAAATTTATTCATGAAACTATATCAGAAATATCAATTATAAAAGATAAGTATCTATCTAGACATAAATCATTGGGGTAACTCACTAATCCTCCGAAACAAATTCAAATAAATCTATAGAAATTTAAGAAAAAATGATTTTTTTGATATTCATTTTTTATCATTTTTTGCTTTTAACTTATTTGTTTCTCCTTCTAAACTTTTCAGGAAATTATTTGAAGTCTCAATTAGTTTTTAGAGTATGGTTTCAGACTCTTTAATCATTCTATTGTAATCTTGTAACGCTAATTCTTTATCTCTCAATTTTCCACCCATAAATTATTATTCTTATTTCAATTTGTTCAACTCTTATTGCATTTGACCAACCACTCCTCTCTCTTCTTACACATCCTACATTAATTCATCTCTCTCATCTTTCAACTTAGCCAATTAAGTTTTTAATTAACCTATAGACGATCCATCCATTATATTTTTCTGTTATAAAATTATATAATATATATTTAACAATTCTCTTGATTTACCTAGCAAAGTTATAAAATTATAACATTTACTAAAAATTAATGTAATTCCTTATAATTAGTGATAATAGCCTGTATAAATCAATTATACTCGGTTATCTTGGAAGTTGATTCGTTTCCAGAATATATGACTAAATAAAATTAAAAGATTATGAGTCTACATTGAAGAAGCTGCTACGAATATCTACAAAGATTATTAACTTGGTGGGTTTGTCGGAAAAGTGAAATTGGAAAAGATTCTTAGAGATTTCGTTCCAAAAAGAATATTTGATTAATCAGAGTTAAGAATAAAGAATCCACTGTTGAAAACACGTTTCAATAACAGATTTTAGAGTCGAAATATTTTGATAGATGTAGGAAAGAGAGGGGGTGTAATATAATTTATAAAAAATTTAAAAATTAAAAGCTTCTCAAACACGACCACCTCAATATACATAAGAAGGATGTTTTATAACAGGACAATACTTGTCGCTTTCGAATGAGTTCTTAAATCTTCTAATATGTTAGAAATAATTAGAGATCTTGATTCCAGAGATAAATAAGTCTTATTAGTTAATACATTAAATATTGCTAAGGGATCCAATATTTACTAGGAGAAAGAATTAAGTTTATCAATAGTTTAATAAATGATTAGAGGTAGATAAGACCACATTATGATATATAATTTAAGTCGTATTCTTAGTTTTTGGTTTAAGAAATTAAAGTAAATTTATTATTTTTCTCAATGTATTAGGCTATGAATTTAATGAGTATAATAATAAGTCCCAACAATGCCAACGGTCATAATCTACAAAATTAAATCCATTATTAAGCAAAAAAGACCCATCCATCATATTATTCATTGTTATATTAGCAAAAATTTATACGTTTTATATTATGAACTCTTTATTTTTACCTATCAAATTGATAAAGTAATACTATTGATACAAAATGAATGTTTACCGTATTTTCATTAGATATAATGAAGATTTTTTTCACACTAATTAATTTAACTATATTTTATCATTTGATTCAGGCGTTAAAATAATATAAAACCATAATTAAATAAAAAACGATAATGAGTGTTCATTAAGGAAGTTGTTACGAATATCTACAAAACAAAGTTATACTATTAACTGGGTGCACTGGGTTTGTAGGAAAAGTGTTGCTGGAAAAAATTCTTCGAGATTTTCTTCCAAAACGAATATTCGTATTAGTAAGGGCAAAGAATAAAGAACTCACTTTTGAAAACAGGTTTCATTAACAGATTCTATCATCTAAGTGCTTTGATAGATTGAGAAAAGAAAAAGGTTAGGATTTTCTTGAATACATTCAGAACCTTGTCATCCCAATCTAAGGAGATTTACTGGAAGAAGGTTTAGGATTGTCCTAAAACTAGAGAGATGAGGTGATCTGTTCAGTTAATGTGATAATTAACTGCGCTGCAAGCATTGAGTTCAACCTATCCTTAAAATAAGCAATGGAAATAAATTTCTATGGGAATGTGAGAATGATGGAATTGGCAGTGGAGTGCTAATCGTTAGACATGTTCATTCATGTATCTACAGCATATTGTAACTCAAATCAAAGAGGGTATGATTCAAATAGTAATTGTTAGATAAGTTGACGAGAGAATCTACAATGAGAAGGCTAACGTCCTCCAATACGCAAACTAGCTTTATAACATGGCTGATAAAATGACTAACCAAGATATTTTGAAGCTTTTAGATGGTTTGCAAAATACTTATACATTCACAAAAAATTTAGCCGAACAAATGTACAAACAAATGAGGCCAGCATCACTTTCTTTAAGTATAGTAAGGCCTTCTATAGTTGGATGTTCTCTGTTCGAACCTGAACCAGGATGGGTAATCATATTTTTCTATACTAAGATTGATAGCTTTGCTGCTTCGTCAGCTGTTCTAATGAGTGCTGGAAATGGATTACTTAAAGTATTTAAATGTAATACTAACTATCAATCTTGTCACATACCAGTTGACATTCTAGTAAATTAAATTATCGCTATCACATGCCATGATTCACAATTTTAATCATTCAAAATCTACCACTCTGGCTGTAGTGATAGGAACCCCAACTATTTTTTTTGGAAATCCTTAGACTCATAGGTAAAAGAATTTTGGTTAGCTAATAAAGCATAAAAGAGAATTTCAGATCCTAAATTAATTTGTACTAATAGCAATATATACTATAAGCTAAAATAATTCCAATATTATATTATGTTTAATTTGTAAGAAAAAATAGCTTATCAATTCGGATCCGATGAATTATAAAAATAGACTGCAATTAATCTTAAATACATAATGAAAAGCAACTCATTAGCAAAGGCTTACGAGTACTTCACCACCAACGAATGGGTTTTTAAATCCTCCAATATGCTAGATATCATTAGAAATCTTGATTCCAATGATCAACAAGTCTTGTTAGTTGATACATTGAATATAGATTGGAGGTATATCTTTTGTTTATATAAAGCTATTACAATTAATTATATTGCTATGGGATATAAAAATATCTATTAGGAGAAAGAATAAGTTTATCAAAAGTATAACACAATGATAGGAGGTAGATTAGACCAAATTTATGATATATTATTTTACAGTATTATTCTTATTTTAATTTTGCAAAACCTGAGCTCTCTTAAGGGAAATTTAATACAGCTTCCTTCGTTAAGATGTGGAAATTCAAATTACCTCTCGGTGATGATTAGATGATTTGTTATTCTACTGCTATAGAAATGTTCACAAGATAGATGAACTAATCGAAATGATAAAAAATAATCTTATTTGATGAATAGAAGAGCAAACCTCTTACAAATCTTCTGCTATAAAATTATTTGATAATGTAATATTTATATGCTTTTTATTATTAACTATAATACTGATATTATTATAATATTAATAAAAAGAATGTTATTCCGTATTATTATTACTGATAATTAATATTGGTTTGAACTAATTAATTTAACGAGATTTAATTACGAAGCGTTAATTTGCCTAACGAAATATTAGTATAAAAGCAAAAAAATTATTCCAATTTAAATATTAAACGATAATGAAAGTACATAATGGAAGTTGCTAAGAGTATCTCCAAGATAAAGTTATATTGTTAACTGGGTGCACAGGGTTTGTAGGAAAAGTGTTGTTGGAAAAAATTCTTCGAGATTTTCTTCCAAAAAGAATATTAGTGTTAATAAGGGCTAAGAATAAAGAATCCAGTGTTGAAAACAGGTTTCATTAACAGATTCTAACATCTAAATGCTTTGATAGATTAAGAAAAGAGGCAGGTTAGAATTTTCTGGAATACATCTAAGAGTAAGTCATCCCAATCTAAGGAGATTTAATAGAAGAAGGTCTAGGATTGTCTTAGAGCCATAGGTAAGAGCTTATCAACTCAGTTAATGTGATTATTAACTGCGCTGCAAGCATTGAGTTCAACCTACCCTTAAAATAAGCTATGGACATAAATTTCTATGGGAGTGTGAGAATGATGGAATTGGCTGTGTAGTGTAAGTAGCTTAATATGTTTATTCATGTCTCTACAGCTTATTGTAACTCAAATTAAAAAGGGTACTATTTAATTTAGTAATTATAAGTTAAGTGGAGGAGATTATCTACAACGAGAAGGCCAATGTGCTTCAATATGCAAACCAGCTTTACAATAAAGCTGATAAAATGACTGAACAGGAAATTTAAAAGCTTCTGAATGGGTTACCAAATACCTATACATTTACAAAAAATCTAGCTGAACAAATGTACAAATAAATGAGGCCAACATCTCTTTCTTTGAGTATAGTAAGGCCTTCTATTGTCGGATGCTCGCTATTCGAGCCAGAACCAGGATGGGTAATTATAATTTTCTATATTAAGATTGATAGCGTTGCTGCTTCATCTGCTGTACTCATGGGTGCAGGAAATGGGCTACTCAAATTATTTAAATGTAATCATAACTATCAATCTTGCCACATACCAGTTGACATTTTAGTTAATTAAATTATCGCTATCGCAAGCTATGATTCACAATTGCAAACATTTAAAATTTATCATTCTGGCTGCAGTGATCGAAACCCTAACTATTTCTTTTGGAAATCATTAGACACTTAGGTAAAAGAATTTTGGTTAGCTAATAAAGCTTAGAAGAGAATTTCAGACCCTAAATTAATTTGTACTAATAGTAAAATTTACTATTCATTAAAAAAATTACAATATGATTTGGTGCTTAATTTGTAAGAAAAAATTGCCCAGCAGTTCGGATCAGATGAATTATAAAAATAGACTGCGATTAATCTTAATCATATGACTAAAAGTAACGCAATATGCAGGACTTATGAGTACTTCACTACCAAGGAATGGGTTTTTAAATCTTCAAATATGCTGGATATAATTAGAAATCTTGATTAAAAAGATTAATAAGTCTTATTTGTTGACATATTGAATGTAGATTGGAGGTAATAGTTTATCTAAATTAAGTTATTATAATTAATTATACTGCTATGGGATATAAAAATATCTATTAGGAGAAAGAATAAGTTTACCAAAAGTATTATAGAATGATTAGAGGTAGATAAGACCAAGATTATGATATTATGATATTAAGTTAAATAATATTCATGATATAAATAAATGCTTAGAACTTGAACCTGCAAGGTTTGATAATCCCGTCATACCATAAGGCAGATGGCTAATTATTCAAAGAAAGAGGACAAGGGGTCTTCTTTGGGGATTAAAGCCCCTTCCTAACTTGCTGAACTTTTGGATGGCTTAACAAAATTCTAAATGGGAAGCTCGAACTTTATGTTTAATAGAATCAGGACCTCTTAGCAAATTATTTTGACGACTCTAATATGATACCAGCAGTATTACTCTGAATATATTTTTTTTTAATTATTTAAATTTATTTAGTGTTAACTTTTTTCTCGGCTGAAATTCAAATTAATTTGTGATAAAATTCTAATTTAATTCAATGGATTCATAATTCCCAACACTCCAAGACTTCTTTAAAGGAAAAACTATACTTTTAACTGGATGTACAGGCTTTGTTGGTAAAGGGGTTTTGGAAAAGATTCTTCGTTCGTATGACACATAAATGATCTATGTGATGATAAGAGGTTTAAACAATTCTAATGCTAATGAAAGGTTCACGAGATAGATTAGTTAATCGAAATGCTTTGAAAGGTTAAGATAGGAGAAAGGTGCAAATTTTGAATAATTCATGAAAAATCGGACTACTCCTATTCACGGTGATTTCTAAGAGAATGACCTAGGAATCGAGAAACTGCTCAGATAGGAGCTATAGGATAAGGTTCATATAATAATTAATTGTGCTGCTAGCATTGAGATGCACCTTCCACTTAAGCAAGCATTGGATATAAATTTTTATGGAAATTTGAAGATGATGCGACTTGGGATGGGGTGTAAAAGGCTTAACATGTTTATTCATGTTTCAACAGCTTACGTAAATGCTAATAGAAAAGGGTATTACAATAATATAATCTAGGTAAGTTCAAGAAAAGATCTATGGTGAATAATAAAACATATTGGAATATGTCAAAAATATTTACAATCAGGCTGATTAAATGAGTGAAGCTCAGATAGAGAAACTTATGAATGGTTTAGGTAGCACATACCTTTTTGCAAAGAATTTAGCAGAATAGATGTACAAATAATTGAGGCCTAATAATATGTCATTAAGTATTATCAGACCTTCATGTGTTGGCTGTGCAATAAGTGAACCTCAACCAGGATGGGTATTCTATAATAATTAACATTAGATTGACAATTTAGCTGTCTAAGGAGGATTGATTTTAAATTCTGGCTTAGGATTGTTGAAACTATTCAAATGCGATAAAACAATTCAAATTTGTACAATCCCTGTGGATATATTTGTTGATTAAGTCATTGGGGTAGCTGGTCATGATGCTAATTAACAAAAATTCACAATATATCATTCAGGATGTAGTGATGATAACCCTAACTATGAGTTTTTCAGATTATTAGAAACTAAGGGAGGAGAATTTTGGACGAAATTCTAGGCGAAAAAGAGGGTCGCTCCTCCTAAAATTATACTTACTAATAACAAGTTATATTACAAATTAAAGTATCAGCAGTTAGCTTGGATGCTTTATCTAGGTGTTAAAATAGCTGAAACTACAGGATCTTATGAGTCGATAAAATAAGCAAAACTTAATTTAAATTATTTAGAAAAAAGCGACAAAATCTCTGAAGTTTTCTAATGTGTCTCATCAAAATAATGGGTTTTTTAATCTTCTAATATGAGAAAAATCATAGACCATCTTGGCTAATACTAAAAACTAAATATGGATGTGAAAGGAATTGATTGGAAGTAAATATAATAATTATATGATAGATAATATTTCTTCCTCTACAATTACGGAGTGTAGAAATTTGTACTAGGAGAGAAACTTAACCTAAAAGACATACTTGATGAAGATCAATTTAAGACTGAATCCAAATCTAAAATAATTCAGAAGAGATAGTAACCTAAATTATGATTATCTAGCCTAAAAATATATGTTTATTTTATAAATATAAGTTGTATTAATTGAGTTAGTGACCAATTAACATAAATTTTCTAAATTTCTTATTCGAATATTATAAAAACATTTTACTAATCATATTTGTTTAAATTGATATTTTATCTTGGTCTCCTTACAAATAAGAATAAACAAAAGATTAGCTTAAAATACATATAACGGTAACTAATCAACATAGGATTGATGAATATTCAGTATTTATCATTTCTATTATCATACATTAATTCCATTAAATTTTTGTGTTGACAATTTATCGTACGTTAATTTTAAAACATTCTAGATAAATTAAGCATAAAATTAATTATGGACTTTTAATCGCCATCTCTCTAGGACTTCTTCAAAGGAAAGAATATACTGATAACTGGATGTACAGGTTTTATTGGTAAAGGAATTCTTGAAAAACTCCTTCGTTGTTATGATACAGGAATGATCTATGTGATGATTAGAGCCTAGAAAAACTTTACTGTTAGTGAAAGGTTTAGGAAACAGATCTGCGAGTCGAATTGCTTCGAAAGATTAAGAAAAGAAAAAGGAGAAAACTTTGAGGAATTCATCAAAAATCGGACCACTCCCATCCTTGGCGATTTATGTGAGAACGAGCTAGGAATAGAATAACTGGCTAGGGAGGAGATGTAGAACAGATTGCATATAATAATTAATTGTGCCGCAAGCATTGAGCTCCATCTTCCACTCAAATAAGCACTGAATATAAATTTTTATGGAAATTTGAAAATGATGCAGTTGGCAATTGGGTGCAAAAAACTTAATATGTTCATTCACGTCTCCACAGCGTACGTAAATGCCAATCGTCAAGGGTAATAACTATCATTAATAATTTAGGCTAATCTTAGAAAAGATTTATGATGAGAAGTAAAACATTCTAGAATATGTAGAACAGATATATAAAGGCAAAATTAGTGATACTCAAATAAATAAAGTTATAAATGATTTTGGAAATACTTATCTTTTTTCTAAGAATTTGGCAGAATAAATGTATAAGTAGCTCAAGCCCAAAAATATGTCTTTAAGCATTGTTAGGCCTTCAATGGTTGGCTGTTCCATTAGCGAGCCATAGCCAGGATGGGTATTATTTTATATAAATAATTAGATCGATAATTTAGCCGTCTAAGGAGGATTGATTTTGAATACTGGCTTAGGATTACTAAAACTATTCAAGTGCGATAAAAGTGGATAACTTTGTACAATACCTATTGATATCCTTGTTGATTAAATAATTGGAGTGACTGCATTCGATTTCAATTAACAAAAATTAAAAATCTATCATTCAGGAAGCAGTGATGAAAATCCAAATTATGAATTCTTTAGATAATTAGAGCATAAGGTAGGAGAATTTTGGACAAAATTTTAAGCCACGAAGAGAATTGCACCTAATAGCAATTTATATTATAAACTGAAGTATCAATAGTTATATTGGATGCTTTACTTAAACCTCAAAATAGCCGAGAAAGTTGGCTCATTTGAATCAATAAGATAGGCGAAACTTAATCTTAGCTATTTGGAAAAAAGTGATAAAATCTCTTAAATATTTGAATCTGTCTCATAAAGACAATGGATCTTTTAAGGTACTAATATGAGAATTATGATTGGCCTTCTAAGCCAATATAAGGAATTAAATCTAGAAATTAAGGCGATCGATTGGAAGTATTATTCATATTAATTTTTAAGAAAATATTGCTTGTTATATAATTATGGAATTTAGAAATTCTTACTAGGGGAAAATATTAACCTTGCAGACATAGTTAATGACGAAACATTTAGAAATGAACCTGTCTCTAAAATCAATTAGTAAAAATATAGAGAATAACCTAAATTATGACGATAAATAATTTTAAAAATATAACATAATTGATAATTAATAGTGAGCCTAATAGCATGATATTATGAAATTTGCTTGAATCTGAAGCGAATCTTTTTAGGAAATAGATTTTTTATTGATACAGATCAACCGAGTCGCCGAGATAATTTTTAATTTAGTAACTAAAAGGTTCATTCTTGTGGACGAAGAGTAATTTTAAAAATCCATATTGCACTTTAATTTGCCTTAAAATTACTATTACATCATTGTGGGAGGATTTAAATTTAAACTATTCTTTAATCGAGAGTCTCCGAGATTTTGTGGGAGAAAGATGGAAATCTGCTTTTAGATTTGATTTTGATTATTTTTTTAATATAAATCCCATTTTAGAGATGGATTTTTAATCCTCTTCCCTCTCAGGCTTTTTCTAAGGAAAATGCATTCTTATAACAGGATGTACAGGCTTTATTGGCAAAGGTATTTTGGAAAAGTTACTACGAGTATTTGATACAGGAATGATCTATGTGATGATAAGAGATGTTAACAATTGTACTGTTAGTGAAAGGTTTAGAAGTTAAATTTGTGAATCGAGATGCTTTTAAAGATTGAAATAACATAAAGGGGAAAATTTTGATGAATTCATAAAAAATCGTACAACACCATTTCGAGGAGATTTATGCGAAGATGAATTGGGAATTGAAAATCCTTTAAGAGAGGAACTGTAGGATAAAGTGAATATAATAATTAATTGTGCAGCAAGCATCGAACTACACCTTCCCCTTAAACAAGCACTAGACATAAACTTTTACGGAAATTTGAAAATAATGCATCTTGCATAGCGGTGTAAAAGACTTAGCATGTTCATTCATGTTTCGACAGCTTACGTGAATGCAAATAAAAAACAAATGTAAATTGAAGAAAAAATATATGACGAAAAACCGAATATAATGGATTATGTGGAGAAGATATATAATTAAGCTGATAAAATGAGTGAGGCTGAATTAAATAAACTGATAGAAGGCTTCGGAAGTACATACATCTATTCAAAGAATCTGACAGAATAAATGTACAAATAGCTGAGACCTACAAACATGTCATTAAGCATTGTTAGACCTTCATGTGTTGGCTGTGCACTCAAGGAACCTTAACCAGGTTGGGTATTATATTAAATAATAATTAGATTGATAATTTAGCAGTGTAAGGAGGAGTTATTTTAAACACTGGATTAGGATTGTTGAAATTGCTCAAATGTGATAAACGTCTACAACTCTGTACAATACCAATTGATATATTTGTTGATTAGTTACTTGGGGTGTCTTTTTTTGATTCGAATTAATAAAATTTCAAGATATATCATTCTGGGTGTAGTGATGGTAATCCCAATTATGAATTCTTTAGATTATTAGATACAAAGGTAGAGGAGTTTTGGACGAAGTTTTAAGCTAAAAAGAGAATTGCCCCTCCTAAAATTATACTGACAAATAACAAATTATACTATAGGTTAAAGTACTAATAGTTAACTTGGATGCTAAAATTAAGCCTCAAGATAGTTAAAACGACAGGATCGTATGAATCAATAAAATAAGCAAAACTTAATCTTAATTATTTGGAGAAAAGTGACAAAATTTCACAAATATTCGAACCCTTTTCATAAAAATAATGGATCTTTAAATCAGATAACATGAGAACCATCATAAAAGACCTCAGCTCCCAGAAAGAATTAAATCTTGAAATAAATGGCATCGATTGGAAGTAATTTAATATTTTTATGAAAGATAATATTTTTATTTATATAATTATGGAATTCAGAAATTCGTATTAGGAGAAAAAGTCAGCCTCGAAGATGTAATTAATTACGGATAATTTTACAATGGGCATATATATAAATCTGACTAACAGACTCCTAAATTATGATAAATATTATTCTAAATTCTTGAAAAATACAATTATATCATCAACGGTGAATACATTAGGTTTATATAAATTACTCTTAAATTGTATCCAAAATCTCTTTTTCTTTATTCTTTTTGTCAATTCTAATAAATTAAAATTAACGTATTTAAAATTAATTCATTAGCACAAATAATTACTGAAAAATGATAAATTTATTTATTTTAAAGGTAAAAATTATTACTCATGTCCATCTTATAAGTCAATTGTCGTGATTTCTTTAATGAAAAAGTAGTCCTCATCACAGGGTGCACTGGTTTCATAGGGAAAGTTTTACTAGAAAAAATTTTAAGAACAGTAAATATAAAGAAGGTTTACGTGATGGTTCGATCAAAAGGAAAAGATTAACTATAGCAGAGATTCATGAGGACTATTATTTCATCAAGATGTTTCGACAGGCTGAGAAGATAAGAAGGAGAAAATTTTACAAAGTTTATAAATCATTATGTTGAAGCAATAGAGGGGGATTTTTGTGAGGATAGGTTAGGGATGACATAGGAGGTTCGGATGAAAATAATCAATTCTGTAAATGTGATCATAAATTCTGCTGGAAGTGTAGAATTCAATCTTCCTTTAAAAAGAGCTTTAGAGATCAACTTTTATGGAAATCTCAAGATGATGTAGCTTGCAATGGAATGCAAATAGTTAGAAATTTTGATTCACGTTTCCACTGCGTATGTTAATTCCAATTAAAAAGGGTACAATATATATTTTATAATAAATAAAGGGTAGTAAGAGAAGTCATTTATAATGAGTAGTCTGATATACTGTCATATGCTAATTAAGTCTATAATAGGGCAGAGACGGTGACTGACAAGGAAATGTAAGTTTTATTGAACGGCTTGCCTAACACTTACACTTTATCAAAACATATGGCTGAGCAAATGTACAAATAACTAAAGCCAGCTTAAATGTCTTTATGTATCATAAGACCATCTATAGTCGGATGTGCTTTGAGAGAGCCAGAAGTAGGATGGGTAAAATTTTCATTAATTTTTAAGATTGACAGTTTTGCCTCATCGGCTGCAGTCTTAATGAATTCAGGGAATGGAATGTTGAAAGTCTTCAAATGCAACCCTAACATGCAATCCTGCCATATTCCAGTTGATATGTTTGTGGATTAAGTCATAGCAATATCTGCATTTGAAGCTAATCGTCAACAATTTAAAATCTTTCATTCTGGATGCAGTGATAGGAATCCAAATTATTTATTTTGGAGGGTTTTAGATACACAGGTTAAGGATTTTTGGACAGAACATAAAGTGAAAAAACGTATTTCAGAACCGAAAGTTATAACTACAAACAATAAACTTTATCTGAAATTGTTATAAATAAGATGTATCATGATGGCAAAGGTAGGCCTTAAGATAGCTTAAGAGATTGGGTCTGATGAATCCATTCGATAATCACAACTTAATCTTAAAAATGTAGAAAAAGGAATTTTCATTGGAAATTTGTTATCTTTTTTTACATAGAAGGAATGGATATTTTCATCATCTAATATGACTCAAATCGTCAACAACATAAGTGATTCTGATAAAGAATTCTTATCTATTGATGTAGCGACTGTGGATTGGAAGTATTAATCAATTTAACAATAGTGCATTCTTCTATATATATAATTATGGAATTTAAAAGTTTTTATTAGGTGAGAATATCTCGATTCCAAGCTTAACAGGAACAAATAACTTCAATATAGATAAGAAATAAGAGTAAAATAGAATGAGAGCAAAGTTATGATTATAAAAATATATATTATAAAATTTATAAAAAATTATTCGTATCAATTTTATTCAGTTTTTAATTCAGGGTCATAGGGTTTATAAAAATTATAAAAATTATTCGAATTATGTCAAAGAAGGGTTTTATGAGTCTATGCATGACATCTTAAAACCAGGGGTTAGATTTGCAACATAATATAACATTTCATTTAAAGAGAATACTGAAGATCCTATGAGTTATGAATTGATAAGAATGAAGGAAAAATATAAATGGAAATGCGAAGAATTGGATAATTTTAAAAATCAAGTCAATCAAGAAAGAACTTAGTTATAAGAGCGAGCAGTGGTATTTAATACATTATTATAAGAAAATAAGTAGAGGCGAATAAGAGATAAGAAAATTAACATAATAGATTTAGGATAAACTCAACAATGTTTCTAAATAAGAATTATAATTATAAGAAAAATATGCTAATTATGAAGAGAAGTATCATGACAGGGAGATATAATTGGAAAAAAGAAATGATTAATTAAGAGAAAAAGAAAAGTCATTGGAATTACTTGAATAGACTTGCTAATCAGGAACTTAGCAATTACGGAAAAAGAGAACTTAATTGGCTAAAAACTATAGGATATAGAGAATGTACTAGAAAAACTAAAAATCAAAGAGAGCAGTCTGAATGAGAAAGAAAGTAAAATTATATTTTCTATCAAAGATTATTATCACTTGTAAATAGATAAACTAAACCTAGGATTATAAAACATGATTTCACAAGAACATAGCATTAAGAATATAGAATCAAAGTTGGCTATTTATTTAAGGTCTTTGAAAGACACGGAGGAGTAAATTATTTTTCAGATATAAAATTATAAATAACAAGAAGACAATTATGATTAAAGGGATTTGAAAATATAAATGAGTGAAGATTTACTCAATAAAAAGTTGGAATGGGATCTAAAAAACAATAGTAATCTCAGGTAGGATACTGACATTTCACGATTTACATACTCTGGTTTGTTGCATAAATTTTGATTATATTTAATAAAAATAAAATAAGAAGTATGAAGAAAAGTCTGTCATTAAGAAAATTGACTTCTTCCCATGAAACCGCATCTAGCCGATAAAGGGGATTTAAAATCAATTTAGAACAAAATTTAGAAATGGGACAAACTCAAACCTCAACTAATATTTAGTTTACATCACCTAGAGGAGATAGCAGGTCATCCAGGAGATATTTCCAGCTAAAAAAATAAAATAAACAAGATAACATAAGGATATTGAGAGAGACTTAAGTTAACACAATATATTAGAATATTGCTAATCATATAATAAACAAACAAAGTGTCTATGAAATATTTAAAACTTTTCTTGACATATTTTAGAGATCAGTAAGTCTGAAATCAGAAAGATATATAATGAATATGTTATAGAAGTTTTCTGCATACAACCCCAGAGTTAGTTCCCTGCTCACTATGTATAAACACTTTAATATCACTACAGAATAAGCTTTGAGAATATTCATAATGAGTTGGTTAGATTACTAAATCCCTAACGTTGATGTTAAAAAATACAAATTAGACATCAATTTAGTTTTAGCTTTCGAAGATATGAGCAGAAAACTAGAAGAAGCTTATTTTTAAATTGAAGATGATAAATTTGAGTAAATGGCTAACAAGATAATAAAATAAAGAAATTTATTTCGCGAGAAGGAAGCTCACCTAACAATTCAAATGAAGGAATCAAACAAAATACATCGACCCTAAATTTAAAAATCATTAGCTTTAATGTAGAGAAATATGAATTATCGTGTGTTGACAACAGATGTTTTGACCAGATTATCTTCAGAGGAGGAAAGGATTGGGAGATTTGATTTATTGCCTCTGATGTCAAGGAGAAGAATGTAAGGGCTTGATTAAGTGTTAGATAAATTATAATTGTATTAGGAATCATGACTATATCAATTCTAATATAAAACAGGCACTATCATAGGTATCTTTGTCATCCTCATGTTATAAATCCACCATTAGATCTTCCCCACCTAGATCAATAAATAATCTCTTCTACTAAGGTATTTTTCTTAGGGTGTCTTGAATAATTGCAAGTATGTGATCAATATCTGAGTAATCTAAATTCTCGTGTTCACTTATCAAGTATGGGACAACTCTTTAAATTAAGTTATATTGTAGTAACTCTTCGGGAGTAGCTGCTTCTGAAATTAAAGCTAGTAGACCAAGTTGTTCTGATATTTCCAATATTTCAAGATTTATCAATCTGGGGTCATTAATCAAGATATAGGGATTTGGACACTTTCGCATCAAATTGATCAATATTTAAAAAGCATATTCGGATTATCTCTTTGGATTCTCTAACTTGCTTTTGTTTTCAATTATTATAAATGCATAGTCCACAATTTTATTAAAGAAAGCTCCATCTAAAGGTCCATAATAATATGTTGTATTGAGCAATAGTTTATTTAAATTTAGTATTTATTTCTTGTCTCCAAATCTTCCATTCTTAAATTGTAGTTATAACAAAAACTCCACTAAATTTTGATTTGCAAAATGAGTTTATTTACTTTTTGACAGTATGAAGTTGTACAAGGTACTAAATTAAGTAAGCAATTGGTAATCTTATGTTTTAAATAAGGTTGACTCGACAATTTATTGGCAGACATTGTGCAACGAATCTGGATAAGGTTCTGTAGTCATCAAATTTTAAATTAATGTGTATACATGATCTAGTTCATCAAAAGTCAATTAGGGTTTCTCGATGCTTTGTTAAACTTTATAGATTAAGGCATAACTTATGATAAGATCTCTACATTTTCTACAATCGGCAGCCATATTTCCTAACAATTTCATAATCAACTCCCAAATATGATAATTAGTATTAGACTCCAATATTTTCTCTATAGAATTAAAAGTCTTAAATATGTGATCGTCATGGCTAAGAAATGAGAGGGTAACTAAGTACTGTAAACAGTATGACTAGAATAATTTATATTTTTTTTACATTAAGTCTCGGGCATTCAAGTTTAAACAATTGAATTATCGTTTCTATGACTCCTTCAGATTAGTAATCTTCTGGAAATTATTCCCATCTCTCCACCGTTTTAAAGTGCAATACAAAATCTACTACATCCATATAAACTCTATCCTAATTGTTCCTCTAAACCAACTAAAGTAATATTTCGTAGGGGGCCTATTATAATTGAAATAAATGTTACTGATTCTACATCAATAAATGCCCTCTCAATGGATTATATATGTTGGCTCTCACCTAAATCTAATACGCCCAATTATTCTGATCTCTATTTCTTTAGGAATTCTTCTCTCCACTCTCTTCTGATCTCAACACTAAACTTTTACTACTTGGATCTTATAAGATTCATTAATTAAATTAATATATATTATTTTTCCCCTCCTAAATGAGATAATATCAGAATTTGATCAGGGTGAGCTCGTAAAAATTAATTATTTTAATTCTGATAATCGAAATAAATAGTGAGAGGGAGATTTTTGTTAAAAAATATTATATCATCTAAAATTTTTTTTGAAATTTATTCAATTTAATGTCTGCCTAATCGTTCAGTTGTATCAAATACTTCCAAGATAAATCTATACTCATCACAGGGACAACAGGATTTGTTGGTAAGGTGCTTTTAGAAAAAGTACTTAGAGTCCTACAACCCAAAACTGTCTATCTTTTAATACGAACAAAAAAGGGATAGGAGACATATGAAAGATTCTCAAAAGAAATTATAAGCTCAAAATGTTTCGATAGATTGAGAGAAATAAGATCTAAAGATTTCGAAGATTTTATAAAAAAGGTTGTTGTGCCACTTGATGGGGATTTATTGAAGCCAGGATTAGGTCTCTCTTAAGAGGCGAGATTGGATGTTATAAATAATGTTAATGTGATAATTAACAGCGCTGCGAGTGTAGATTTCAACTCATCATTGAAAGTCGCTCTAGAGATTAATTACTATGGTTGTTAAAGAATGTTAGATCTTGCTAAGGAATGCAAATATCTAGAAAACTTTATACATGTTTCAACTGCTTATGTCAATAGTGATTAATTTGGGTATATACATCAAATTTATTCAATAGATATTTGGAAGAAAAAATATACAATCCAGATAAAGATGTTGAGGGATTTGTAACTAAATTATATAAATAATCTCATGTTATGACTGAGGCATAGCAAAAAATAGCTCTTGCTAAGTTTCCCAACACATATACTTATACAAAAAACCTAGCAGAATAGATGTTATCCCAATAAAGACCTTAAAATATGTAAATTACAATAATCAGACCCACTATTGTCGGATGCTCCATGAGAGATCCAAATCCAGGATGGGTATGAAAATTTAATTAATTTCATAGATTGATAGTTTAGTAGGAGGAGCAGCAGTGTTATTTTTTGCAGGAATTGGATTAGTCAAAGTTTACAAAGGAAATGGTAGTTTGATCACTGATCAAGTTCCTGTAGATTTTGTTGTTGATCAAATACTTGTCGCTGCTGCATACGAAGCAAACCAAAAATCATTTTAAATTTATCATAGCGGAACTAGTGCCAGAAACCCTGTAACATGGGAATTCATGAAAGATATTTGCTTAGAATATTGGAATTAAAACGTACCATAAGTTAAAGTCTCACCTTGCACAATAGAAATCAATAACAATTTGTGTTATTACAGAATGAGAAATATTCAAAGAAAAATCCCAGCGTTGTTGTACCAATAGGTTGTGGAAATGATTGGATTAAGGAATCACAAGAAGTAAGCAGATAGATATCTGAAAGTCATCGATAAGGCAGACATCATCAATAAAACTTTCAAACATTTCAATAGGAATGAATGGATTTATTCATAGGAAAATTCACTTTTGTTGATGAGATCACTAGATAAGAATGAATAAAACATTTTCCTCCTTGATGTTAGCACTATAGATTGGAGGTAATCAAATTTACATTATGTAGATAATATTTCCTTAATTTTAATTATGGGTTACAGAAGTATATTTTGAAAGAAAATGTTGATTTGCCAGTCGAATAGGAGCAAGTAGATTTGTTGAGATCATGGAAATCTAGTAATTTTGGTGACATTCAATGGATTTTGAATAAGAATGAATTCAAAAGTCAACCAAATAGACTTTAGTAACTTAGAAATCATATTTCAAAATTTGTATAGCCAAAGCAAAAACCTAAATTTTGAAAATATTTAATAATATATCTAAAAACAGTCAAATAATGAATGAGAATATTTATCATCTTATTTAACATCATATTAAAATCATCTTTTTATCATATTATTTGATTTTATGTTTAATTAAGAATTTAGTTGCATAAACTACTATGAGGGTAAGTCAATTCTGATCACCGGCACTACAGGGTTTGTAGGCAAGGTGCTGCTTGAAAAAGCATTACGAGTTTTAAATTTCTCTAAAATATATGTTCTTATTAGGACAAAAAAGGGCCAAGATACTTATGAAAGATTCTCTAAAGAAATCATGAGTTCAAAGTGCTTTGACAGATTAAGAAATCTTAAAGGTGATCAATTTGAAGAGTTTATTCGAAAAGTAATTCCAATCGATGGTGATCTCTTAAAACCATAATTGGGATTAAGCCTAGAGTAGAGATTTGAAATCACTTAAAATGTCCATCTAATCATCAACAGTGCAGCCAGTGTTGATTTTAATGCTAGTCTCAAGTAAGCATTAGAAATAAATTACTTTGGTACAAAATAGATACTTGAGTTAGCCTCTGAATGTAAGAACTTGGAAAATCTCATTCACATATCTACAGCTTACGTCAATTCTGATAAATCAGGGTATTCACTTTTTTTATATATAAGATATATTGATGAACGTCTATATAATCCGTTAAAAAATGTTGAAGATTTCGTTGAAGATCTATACAAATAATCTCACTAAATGAACCAATAGTAGTAAAAGGCAGCATTGGGTAATTTTCCAAATACTTACACATTTACTAAAAACCTTGCAGAATAAATGCTTTTGTAATTAAGAAAGGAAAATATGTAAATAACTATAATGAGACCAACTATTGTGGGCAGTTCATTGAGGGATCCTTTTCCAGGCTGGATTGATAGTTTAGTAGGTGCATCAGCTACCATGTTTTTTGCTGGTCTAGGAATGATGTCATTATTCAAAGGAAACGATAGTCTAATAACTGATCAAATACCAGTTGATTATGTGGTTGACCATGTTTTAGTAGCAGGAGCCTTTGAAGCAAATAAAAGATCGTTTTAAATATACCATATTGGTACCAGTGCTCGAAATTCAATTAAATAATCTTTGCTTACATCGATATCTAGGGATTATTGGACAAACAATATTTCATAAAGTAGATTAAGACCTTTTCATGTGGAACATACAACAAATGAGATTTATTATAAGATTAAGTGTCTTTAGAAGAAAATTCCTGCCGTTTTATTCAAAAAGCTCGTAGATAATGTCGGAACCAAAGAATAACAAAAATAAGCTCGAAGATACTTAAAGTTGTTAGATAAGGCTGAATTTATGAATGAGCTATTTGAGCATTTTAATTCTAACGAATGGGTGTTTTCATAAGATAATACTATTTAATTAATTAAAATTTTGAAGAAACAGGAATAAGCTATATTCTAAATTGATGTTCAAGCTATCGATTGGATGTAAGATTATTTTCTATTAAAGATCATATGTTATGAATTATAATTACGGGCTCCATAAGTATATACTAAAGGAGAATGTTGATTTGCCAATTTTTTAGGAGTAAAATTTGCTAAGCTGCTGGAAATCAAGTAACTTTGCTGATGTGAAGTGGTTTGTGCAGATAAAGAAAAGCAATCAACCCATACAATACAAACCTCCCTTTTATTTAAAGGTCTTACCTTAGTGGCTTAGACCAAAATTGTGAATAAAAATAAAATAAAAATATATATTTAATTTGTTTATTATTAATGAGTGAAATAGATAGGTGGTGTAGATTTAAAGATTAGAAGGTTTCCTAGTTCTTTGAGAGTTACTTAAAAAGCCAGTTAGTTCACAAAGGCTATTACTAGATAATAATCAATACTTTAGCAATTGTATTCATTAGATAAATGTTAAAATCACATGACATAAGATTTCTTATCATATCCTTAATTTTGCTATGTGGCTAAATGTTTCTGATTAAGAAAACCAATCTGTTTACTATTTTAGCAAATTTACTAAACATCACAATAACATTTAGCATTTTTAGATTTGTTAGGGAATCGGAGAGCGAGTTTCAAATTAAATTGTTCCTCACATTTGGCCTTATTAACATTAAAGCCTTGTTCCTTGAATTCGATTGGAAAAAAGTAACTATTCATAATTTGCTCATAACTATCATTTGTTTAAGTGTGAGATTCATAATTGTCAATGACTTTGAGTAATCATATTATATTTATTTTAGTTTGCATAAGGGCATGTTGCTCTTAACAGTTTTTTCTCTATTCCAATTAGGAATGATCCTGATTGTGTCTAATAATGAATTTTACATAAAATAATTATGGCTGTTTGGATAGAAATTAAAGAAAAATAATCAAACAATTGAAAAAATATTACATGACTTACCTATTGGGATGATTTTATTCGACATTCAGGGATAGGTTGTGTTTTAAAATTTATTATCCTACAAATATCTACCAAGAGAAGTCGATATAATTAATAAGTTTTTACAACAGATGCAAGGACTCATGATTCCCTATTATTGTCTGATCATGATAAATTAATATTCAAGGAAGCTTATAATTAAGTTATTGACTAGGATTCCCAAATATAGTTACATTTTGCAATTCAAGGATATTAAATTCCATTTACCTGTCATTTATCTAAACAACTATTTAAAAGAAAACCAGTAGTTCAAGCATTGTTTATAGAAAAATGTGATTAATAATAAATGATTTATCAGAGAATACATCAAAGCAATGAAATAATAAACATGATTAATTTATCAGAACAAGTTTCTAAGGTGAGTGTCAATGAGAAATCGAAATATAATATCTTAAAAATTCTATTACCCTAAAAATCCAGTCTTAATTATTAGTAAACTTCAGCTGTACCCACTTAGATTAAAAACTATATTATGTTTTTAGCAGACTTATTTAATATTACTTATGATATAACATTCCTTTTCAAAATTAGTGAAAATTTACCTGATTAAGTTTTAATAGATATTGTCAAACTTCATTCCATTATTACATCATTATTCAATTATATCTAATAGGAATACTCCAAGAAAATAGGACAATTTGAATCATTATCATTTAGATAACTTCAAATACCTCATGATAGCAATGTTAAATAATAGCAATCACTCAAAGAAAATTAGCCAACATTTGCTTAGTGCTTTTTCACTTTTTCGATGGATGAGAATCACAATTTAGAGATTGAGTTTTAATTGCATTTCTCAAGTGTCATATCTGAGTTTGAATAACTTTTTAATTCATTAAAATAAGAAGACATAAGCAATCAATAGTTCAGATAAAATTATTTATTAAAAGATGATTTTAATTCAGTCTATCTAGTACATATTATTCATTAGATCAATTAATTGGGTGGAAACTTCAAATTCTTTGAGTAACCTGACTAATTGAAGATTAACTTTGGTTTCAAACAGATGCCAATCAATAATTACTAATCAGTGATATTGGAGAATTATCAATCTATTGGAAAATTTGATCAAAGCACCTTATTGTATTAATGGAATAACTTGGATAATTTATCAAGAGTCAGATCCTCTACTATGCTCATAACATCCACCTAAAGAATATAGTATCCAGTTAGAAAATTTTAAGATGCTTAACCAAATCTCTAAACCTCATTAAGTGAATTCAAAACACTACATTACACTCAATTAGAATAAATAAGCATCAAGCCAACTGTATTGCCATCTAGCCGAACAACAGCCTAAACTAGAACTCAATAAAGTGAAGAAGAGCAGAAAAATTTGATGAGTCCTAATTTATCTCCTATCGTAAGTCTCAAGAAGAAGCAAAATTAAGATGTTGAAAACTTCGATGTTGACGAGAAGATTTCTAGTCAAATGCATAATATAGAAAAAGTTGTATCTAAAACCTTGGAATAAATTTTATAAGATATCATGCAATACAGGGGTAGGAGATTAAATGTTCATTTCAAATCAACTAAACCAAGACAGAGATCATATGATGGCTCACCAGGTATTTTTAAAACATAATATATTAGCCACAAACAATAACAACTAAAGACAAAAAAGCCAGCCTTAAAATATACAATAATAATAAATACAAAAATTAAGCTCTATTGAAGATATAGGAAAGATTAAAAGCACAATTCCTGTTTTGAAGAAGGAAAAGACTGCTAATTTCTTAGGAAAAATGAGAGAAAATGAACCAATCAACCCTATTGTGAACATTAATAGAGATTAGGATCCATCTCCATCTTTCAATATCACACAATAAATAACATTCAATAACTTATAATCAGATGCAATTGTCGAACAAAACATATCTATAGAAAAAGAGATTCCGTATTTGGATAACTTCACAATATTATTAATTGATGATGCTTCCTTTGTGGTTAATGCCATTTCGAACTTTAAATTCAATATCACAGTTAAAGTCGTATTTTCATCAAAGATACCTGATGCACTAAACAAATTGACAGAAATGATGGCATAAGGAAAAATTTATCATTTAATCATTTTAAAAATCAATATGCCTAAAGTAGATAAACCCCTTGAGGTATCAATTATGAAATAATAAAATAGTTGACCGACTAGATTAGAGCCCTGGAAAAGCAACATGGATTGCCAGCATAATACATTCTTGGAACAGCAAATGATGTTACCAATAAATTGAAAGAAGATCTATTAGGAAAAGGCTTTGATGAGCTTGCAGAAAAGCCTCTCACATTCCCTTAACTCCAGGCACTTATTGATAAAAGAAATGCAGATCTAAAATTATGAAATATTTAAAATAAAAGAATAAGAATTATTTTTAAATATGAGTAAATAAACTAAGTAAGAGTTATTGAATATACTCACATTTGAAACCAATAATCTTAGGGACAAAATTAAGAGAGTTTTTGATGGTGAGAAGGATGTATTTACTAGTAAGAATATGATGAAAGTGTACAGGTATCAACAATATTTAAAATTAGCGATGTTTATAATTATTCATTAGGATAAGAAAAAGAGCTTGAAGATATTTATAAAGAATATGAAAAAGCCTTAGAAACATTTCTATAAACTGTAAAATAACCAATTATGATAGTCATAAGAAATACAAAAAATTTAGGTATAGGAGGATAAATTGTAGAGCTTCATTGAACAATGTGATTACTTTGATAAGTTTAGCAGAATGACAGCATTTTATTATAGATATTTGGACAAATCATATGTTCCTTTGTCACACAAAAGTTCATTATCAAAAAGAGCAACAGAAATTTTCAATTAAAAATTCTTCGACATAGTCCATGGAGATGTTATCACACAATTTGTTATTCTCCTAAAAAAATAAAGCTTGGATCCATAGTTAACTAGTTTGTTAGCAAAAGTTTATGCAAAATTTGATTAAGACGAATGTGGAAGACTTAAAGCAGAGTTAAATTAAGTGATATTAGCAGAAAAGGAGAAGATTTTTAGGGATATCAAAAGTTAAATGCAGTAACTGGAAAATCAGGATGACAAGATAGAATACGTATAAGAGAAAATGAATTTTAAAAAATAGTTTATTCAATAGGTGTTCAACGGCAGAGAAATCGAGAAAGATATTAATAAAAAATTCAATGAAATTGTTATTTCATCTCTTCAAGATTAAGTTATCAATAACTTAGAAAACATGATATAGAATTTGGAAAATAATGCTGAATATGATAAACTCAAGAAATTGTTTGAACTAATAGAAACTATGGATCCAGAATTAACCTAACTAAAGAAGGAATGCGGAGAGATATTTACTAAATCATTAGCAAGCTAATATAATGCAATATTCGATATCAAAGAAGAGTGGCCTAAGCAACTCTAAATAAACTACTAATGTGACTAAACCAAATAACTGATCAACGTTTTCAAATATTATCAAAAGATCATAGAGAAACAATTCAACAAATCATAAAAGATTTAGAACTAATTAAAGGATTCTCTTAGTTTGTGTATGAAGAGAAGGTTCGTCTAAATATTTTTGCGTTACATAGATAGGGATTTGTATAAAGCTAAACAAGAGATAGGGGAAGAATAAAATTAGGCTGTGAATAATTTTACAATTATTTTGGAAAATTACAGAGAAAAAGATGATATCATCAATTAATATTGGATATTTGTTTCGCAAAAATTATTAAAGTAAAGAAATGATTAAAGACTATAAAATACAGAATTTGAGGAGTTATTTTTTAAGTTAATGAAAAAAATGTGTGGACAAGATGCAACTGAGAAGATATCAGAAATCTTAAAGGATTATAAAACCTAATCTGAACATACTAAGGAGGAGATCTTTTTTGAAAATATATACATTCAATGTACCTATCTGAGAAAAGATATATGGCCGAATTTTGTAGATTTTAATCAAAATGTTCTTCCTGGATTGGAGAAATAAGAATAATATGTGCTGGATTAATAGAGATCAAAGCATAAAAAGTATTTTCTTTTATCCATAATAGTATGATTGTCTAAATATCAAATATTTCATCAGTTGTTACCCTCATCACTTATAATTAAGCTTAAAGACTAATTTTGATAATTCCAGTCTACCATGCTTAGGTTTTGTTTTATTTCTAATATTGCAATAATCCAGTTCCCCTGGAGCAAATTAAAGTATAATAAACATTAATATTTATAGTCTTAATTAAGATTTTCCGATTCCTACTTTGAGAAAGTTATTACAGATCTACAGAGACACAATCTGATAATACGAAAAGATAATCATATTTTATATAACGAATAGTATAAATAGCCCAAGTTGATTATTCCTCTTCATATAATAAATTAGGAAACTCATAAGGATAATGAAGAGATTCAAATTAATAGGGCTAATATAATACAAGCATTGATAGTTAAAATTATGAAGGCCAGAAAGAAGTTCAAAATATAGGATTTGATGGTGGAGATTAGAAGGAAAATCGAATTATTTGATGTTGATTCATAGTAGGCTAAATAAGTCATAGAATTTTTGATCAGAAATGATTATTTAGAGAGAAATATGAGTGATATAAATGAATTAATATATAAGAGTTGATTATCTTTATTATATTCATTATTGTCTCCCATATTAAAGAACTTATTACTTCTATTGATAAATCTTATGAAAAGCTTAGAATATATCTGCGTCTGTAATAATCTAATTTCCAAGTTCAACAGAAAAGTAAGCACTCTCATTTGCAATAGTTTCAAGATCAGCCCCAGAAAATCCATTTGAATCTTTAGCTATTTCTAAAATAGTATGTTGACTTATTTCATTAGGCCTCTATAAAATATAAATGATAATTTACATTTTTTAAATGAATTTAAAGTATACCCTACCTCTCTAGTTCATTTGGTAGCTTAACCTCAATTTTTATATCAAATCTGCCGCTTCTCATAATTGCATCATCTAATTAAGCAACTCTATTTGTTGCAGCAATTACAACAACATTTTCATTTCCTTCAAAACCGTCTAATTCTATTAGTAATTAATTCAATGTGCTCGTCCTCTCACTATCTTATTATTAATCCTGTCCAAAGTTTTAATTTGACCTTCTGAATGCTATTGAATCTATCTCGTCTATGAATATGATTGCAGGGGCTTGTTGCCTAGCTGCCTCAAATAAAGCTCTTACTCTCTTAGGTCCAACACCAACATACATCTCTATGAATTCGGTTGCAGAACAAATTAGAAACGAGACTCCACTTTCATTTGCAGTTGCCTTGGCTAACATGGTTTTGCCAGTACCTGGAGGTCCAAAAATTAAAATTCCCTTTCTTAATCTTGCTCCAGCTTACTAATATTTTTTTGGATCCTTGAGATATTCAATGATTTGATTGAGTTGTTTCTTAGCCTACTCTAATCCGAAAATTTAATCAAATTTAACATTTGATCTTGATTTCTTCGGAACCCTCTCTGCACTTCTGGAATACAATTACATGACCAACATTGTTGAAAGACATCCCATTAATAAATATAGTATCGCTAAAGTGCTGACTTGTTTGTTATCGAAATATTCTTTATTAATTGACTTAAAATGTTGAACCTTATCCCTAATAATGTTGAATAAATTTTTAGCATTTACTAAAGGATAGAGTTGCGCTAAATATTGTTTGTTATCTCCAATAAGCCAAAACTGTGCTTAAAGCCCATCATAAATGATGCTCTCTACTTTGTTATTTTCAATTTGTTGTATAAATTAAGATGCACTGATTTCTTACATTTTTGGATTCTTCGTCAAGACTCCAAACAACATTAGGACAGCAGAAGCTCCAACTATCAGTAGTTTTTTATTTTTCACTATACTTATAATATTTCCTAACATTAAAATTAAAATATATTTATGGATAAAAATTCAATATTATTCGTGTTTTTCATTTAAACTTTTATTTGAATGATACTATAAAAGTATAAATATATAAAATACCATCTCTGATATTGACTTTTAAGATCCAATAGTTCTATTTTAAAGTTTATTTAGGAGTTTTCCCTACTTATCATATGTATCAACAAATTCCTGATTCTCATTATCTGAATCTGTCTCTGGTTCAATTAACTTTGAATTAATAAATTTGTTTATACATCTGATATATGTATTCTTCTATCGATAAATTCCTCATGAGGCAAAATTTCCATAAATATTCTTTTTCTATCCTCTAGATCCATAGCGTATAAGTTTTCTGCCTTTACAATATCTTCTGGTAATATTTAAACTCCATCCAAGTTTCTGAGACCTGGCAACTTATACAACACTTGTAATCTATAATATCTCTTATTTTATATTGGGTTGTAACACAAATCTAAAACTGATAAATAAACTAAATTTTCTAAATAACCCAATTCTTTCACTCTACTGATCTTGTTGTTTGCAATATGAAGTTCTCTCAACGATATTAAATCTATGATTCCACTGAGTCTTTTAATTGAATTTTCGCTTAATGTCAATTTTCTCAATTTGGGTAATTGCGATAATCCGTCTATAGTAAGAATATCATTTCCAAATAAATCTAATTCTACTAAATTCATTCCATCTAAATTCTCAATTTTTTCAATATGATTGTTTGCCAATTTAAGAATTTATAATGTCTTATTATTTTGTAGTCCTTATATATTTTGTATTTTGTTATTCGACAAATTCAAAGATTTCAGAAATCTATGTTGACTTAAATCAGGAATACTATCTATCTCGTTGAAACTACAATCTACATCCATCAATTAATTTGGAACTGCTCTATATATTTCACTCAATAATACTTCAAGTCAAGTAGCTTTGTTAATTTGTTTTGTGATGCCTTTAAAGTAATCAGATATTTCATTTAACTTAATGGCTTCAGCGATTTAATCATATTCTAACTTATATCAATATGTTGAAGATCTCTAAACTTTTCTATCCCCTTATTTATTTATTCATAAAAATTACATGTAAACTTCCTAATTCTTGATTAACACAAATAAAGGATAGAAATGCATAATGAGATCCCTCAGCAGTTTTGCTAAATGTTTGAAGTGATTTTTTAATTATATCCTCTGGTATTTTCAATTATAGGATGAAATAATACCTATTTAGCTTCCTTTATTTTAGTTTGTTCTGGTACAAGAGAAAATGAGGAGACTGAAACTTGATAAAGCTTTTCTTTATAAAAAGTGTCCTTTATTAGATGAGTCATTATTTATATTATTTATCAATTATTCAGAATTTCCACAAACTTTCAGTACCCATAGCCCAAATAAATTTACCTCTAAGGGTCTTAGAAAATACCTTCTCAATCGGAACATCATGCAATTTACAAAAGGCAACCGATATTCTTGGATCATTATAATTTGTTTTAGATGTTCCTAGCGCAATCTCCTTATTCTCTTCTTTCTTCTCCAATAACTTTGCTTCCTTGTCTAATTTAGATTCCATTTTGCTTATGAGATTTTATGTCTTTTCTTTAGAATTCGGGAATTTTTTAATGAATGTATTTTTCTTCTTACCAGCACCATCATCGAGAGCAACTTCTATTTCATACTCATCTTGTTCTCGCTTTTTCATATGAGCCTTCAACTCATCAATATACTATTTTATCATTTCTAATTTAGATGTTATCTTTTTCTTAGTTACTTCAAATGATTTAGGGACTGTTTTCTAATGGTTACATAATATTGCAACCTACTTGTTTGCCTCATCATAAAAATCAACCTATTTATTTGTAATATTAAATACCTTGGATTAAAGATCCTTGTCTTTGATTTTTTATTCACCTAAATCCAATTGTTGCTAGAGGGTATGAGATGCATTAAATGTTCTAAAGACTTTTGCTGTCAATCCTTACATTTGCTTTTTTAAATACTCATTTAAATCATCAGCATTTATTTCATCAAATAAATTATCTGTAGGAGACTTACCTTTTTTGAATATTCTTATGTTTTTGCATACCTATTAATCAAGCTAAACTTCATTAAAATATCTCATCGAATCCTTACCAAGAAAATCGAACTAAACTTTGTTATCATCTTTGACTTCGACATGTTAGACTCTCAAACTGCAACAACCTACTGTGTCTGCTTCATCATCTTCCTTCTCATTACCTACTCTGAGTGCTAAACGATCTATCAAATAAGTAGCTGTTCCTAATTATCGATCTTTCTTTGACTCTGAGACCAACATCTTCTAATAATCATTTCGAATATCAGCGATTGTATTTTTAAGCCTCCTTGCCTTTTCATATTTCTTTTTATCGTTCATCTATTTGAATCGACTTGTGGCAGCGAATTAGACGTATTTATGATTATCTTTCTTAATACTTGAATCAACATAGCTAACCAGCCATGTCACATCATTTCGATGAACAATCTTACCCCAACAATGTCCAGGAAGGATGCATTTGGGGACAGGAGCCTGAACACTGAGATTCACTGTCAAATCCTCAGGCATTATTCTACCTTTTAATTATCCTGCTTTTGGATGGTCACCTCTACCCTTGAATAAAGTTGGCAATTCTAATGTGTAATTTCCTACTCTCTCCAAGCAGCCATCAACTAGGGCACAACCATACGTCTTATCTCTAATTTCTTTTTCTATCTTCTCTTATTTTTTTATTTCATCTGATCTTTAAAGCCTATTCTATCTTTATATTTCTAAATGCTCCCTTATCTTTGAAAAGTCTGCCTTAGCCAATTCAAATCTAGGAATTTTAGTCTGCATGAGATTTTGAAAGTTATTTATGTAGGTCTCTTTAGTTTCCCATGGAGATCCAATACTCTATGCCCAATAAGTGCAGAGCTCCTCCTATTCCTCATTCAGAATCATTGCCTTCCCATCATAAATAAGTGGAATGTGATGCCTTTTATAATATGGTGGGAATAAAACACCGTGGTGTTCTAAATATTACCATTCTTATCCTTCTGATGCTTCCTCTTCTTCATCAGATTAGTCTGGCTGGGCCTATTCCTCCCACCAATTTTAATTTCTGACTTTGATACCACCAAGTCTGATATCCTTGTATTCGTCATCATTCAATTTCACCTTCTTTTCTTTTGGAGGCTCAAATTGCTGCTTATTCGACATTTTTTAAGGAAAAAAATATAATTTTACGAATGTATTATAATCAGAACTTTATAGTCATTAATTAAGACAAATAATAATGGGACTGTTTAGTAATATCCGCTCTAGTTTGTTACTTTTAAGTAAATGTTCGAAAAAATTTCTATAAATATTTTGAGTTATTGATGATTGTTTGATATATTGGAGAGAAAAAATGTATTATTTTTTTATGATAAGGCGATAATCATGTATTTGAAAAGGTAAATTTGCAAATCATAGACCTTATGTAATCAACTTCATCAAGCGGTATATTCAAGAATAAAAGAAAAAGATTTATACCATGAGAGTGTAACGAAAAATTTTGATATTACATGTGGTTAGCTCGTAGAATGCATATACATCATCAAATGCAAAAATTTTATTTATTTAGTTAAATCTCATTTCATGAATGATAGGCTTTGAAATCAATGAGCAGATAATTAATTTCGAATGCCGATTTTAGAATTTCTTTGATTACTATTACTATAAACATCATTAATAATTTTCCTGCTAACTGCCATATAATTAACGATATAATGTATTTGATTATTAATTTGTATTAAAATTCTGGAAATGCACAAAAACGGATTGCCTGTGTTTCATAAATTAATCATGAGGATAAGATATTTTATTTTTTAATTATGAAAAAATAAACCTTTGTTCTATTCGGGGCTGGGGTTGGGGTTGGGGTTGGGGTTGGGGTTGGGGTTGGGGGTTGGGGTTGGGGGTTGGGGTGGGGTTTGGGTTGGGGTGGGGTTGGGGTTGGGGTTGGGGTTGGGGTTGGGGTTGGGGTGGGGTTGGGGTTGGGGTTGGGGTTGGGGGGTTGGGGTTGGGTGGGGTTGGGGTTGGGGTTGGGGTTGGGGTTGGGGTTGGGGTTGGGGTTGGGGTTGGGGTTGGGGTTGGGGTTGGGGTTGGGGTTGGGGTTGGGGT
>VMTU01000247.1:0-90395 GCA_016759055.1 Paramecium bursaria | reverse complement strand
TTATATGATATTCATCATTTGCCAAATAAAATTTTATTTCTGAGGCTTGTCAAACCATAGGAGCTCAAGAATTTTCCGTTTTCGAATTCATTCTGATATCCAAAAGCTTTTCTGTAGCAGATAAGAGGAAACATGCATAAATGTGATATTTTCTAATTTCGACATATGCCATTACTTGTATATGAGCTCACCAAAAAATTATTTACCACTAAGTTACCTTTTGATGTGAGCGGGCACCAATATCCTTTTTTTATGATATCTTGTTTGTTTTTAATTTGAGAGGGTATCTTAATTATATTGCCATTAGACTAGAGTTTAATTATTAACAGATGGTCACCCACCTAAATGTCTCCTGCTTTAATATATGAGTTATATTCTTTTCCATCTTTTATTGTCGAACAATATATAAGATGGTTTTCTGTACACTCTAATACTTGAGAATCGAAAGTGACGAATTGAATAAATTACATCAATGAATGCTAATCAAAATGCACAAAACCTAGAAATTGATTTTCTTAAGCCTCATCTGTCATAAGTGGCTTACTGGGTCTATTCACACACCTAGTAATTTAACCATCGTTTAATGATATTAACATTTCTAAACTAAAACAACCCTGATTTGGAACTATATAATTGAAATACTTTCCAATTTCTAACTGATCCCCTACAGATAAATCTTTCCAAAATGTTAATTCCCCCTTCACACTTTAAACCAAACAGGTTTTGAAATCTTCATCTATTTCCGCAGAAGTACCAAAAAAGAATATTTATTAAAATCCTTACTTATTTAATACTTCCTTCCAGGATTTTTTTTTCTTCTATTTTGATACTTTACTTATTGAGTTGCATTTTGTAATTATAACAGCAATAGCAGATTTGTTATTAATAAACTTATAAAGAATTTTTAGGGTGTTTTGTAATTAAATATCCCATGATCTATTAATATCAATACAAAAAAGAATCTTATTAATTTTTTTATTAAATGATTTAGTTATTATATTTTCCAAATCCTATAAAATTTTTATGGAATATGGCATTTAATCCGTGTTATCTGCAGTATCATATAGTCCGGGAAGATCCATAGCACATATCTAAGGATTAGTTTTTACTTTATATAAAAATCCAGTATTGGTATGTGGCAACTTCGTGCAAGATAAGCATTCATTAGCTATCTAGTATATTTATGATACAAAAACCTCAAAGGGGTAATCTTCATCTTCTTCAGGATTAAAACCAAGCAAAATATTCAAGAAATATGATTTTCCAGCTCCAGTCATACCAAACACCAATAAATTTTTTATTTCTTCCATATATATTAATATTATATAATATCTTTATTGATTATTATTTCTAACATTCATAATTCTATTACAATTAATGATAGTTCTATGAACATTTATTTTATTTCTATTAGTCTTAATTCTATTATTACTGATAAACATTTATCATATTTATTCCAAATATAAACAATCAGAATAGAAAATGGATGATTATCTTCGAGTAGTTATTATTGGATTCTCTTTAGTAGGGAAAAGTTGGCTAGCAAATCGATTGGTTAAGGCATTTTAAGATTAGATTAGAGATTACTAGAATGAGGATTTAGAGGAAACTGATTAAGTATTTGAGGAGAATGATTAAATTGAACAGACATCTTAAATTTGTAAGGATAACAATTTCAACCAAAAATCTTTTGTTATAGATGAAAAAAATATTGAAATAATAGAAACTTATGGATTTGGAACCTACACAGATACACCGATATATGAACAGATAAAAAAAATTGTGTAATCATAAGTTAGAGTTGATTATTTTATATATGTTAATCCCTGTGATTATCAATTATAAGGAGAAATATTAAGTAATTTTAGAATTGCTAGTGATGTATGCACACCTCAAAAACTATTTGTATATCTTTCAAGAGATTTTATTTATGACAAGAATAAAAAAGGATTGGAAAAAATAAATTAAACTTGGAATGAACACAGGAATTTATTTCATAAGGTTGGCTTGCATACAAACGTGAAATAGCTCTCAAACTATCTGTTAGACTCTTATAAGATGAAACTAGAACAAGATGTACATGTTATCGTCTACTCAAAATAGTTCAATGAATTAACATAGTAATTGAAGAATGAATAAAAATACAAATTAGAAAACTAATAGGAGGTGCTAGACTCAAAAAAGGAATTTGATGTTGCAATTATCGACTTTGATCTCCTATTAGAGAAGAGTTAGAAATAATCTTTGCTTAATCTATTAAATGATGACTTATTTTTTAGAAAATGTGCAGTATTTATTTCAAAACCACTAATTAATGATTTCACCAAATTTTATTAGTAACATAGAAAAATGAATTTCATGAAATACAATATTTCAAGTGAAACCCTAAAATTTTTGTCAAGGAATTAATCGTAGATTGACAAATCCTATTTTCTGAAATTTGATTTTAAATACACATGATTTTCGATATTATTTGCAACTTTATATCTTCAAGCAAAGACTATTTTTCATCAATAAATAAATAATTTAGTCATATTATTTATAAATTTCATATAACTCAACTCCTCCTTAAAAATTTCAGAATCTATTTTCCTGCGTTAGCATACGTACTCAAGATTTAAATCTAGTTGTTGTATTTCTGATATCCAAATGCTGATCTACACATAATCAATGGTTTCATGTAAAGATGGGATAATTTTTGAGAAATCCCATCTGAAATTTTAACGTAGGAGCTAGAGACAAATTAATTTATGACTAAACTTCCTGTTGATGCTAGTGGACACCAATATCCTGTTTTTGTAATTAAATTTTTTTCTTTAACTTTAATCGGCACATTCGAAATATTGTTCAAAGAATCAATTTAGCATACTAATAAAAAATCACCTATTTCAATCGATTATGCCTCTACATAATCGTTGACCTACTTTCCATCTTCTTTGCTGAAACAATAGATAAAATGATTTGAGGTACATTCTAAAGTTTTATTAAAATCTGCTCTAAATTATATAAATTCTGCCCGAGCATGCAAATCAAGATGGATATATCCTAAAAATTCATTTTTTTGTAAATCGTAATGAAGTAGTTGATTGATGTCTTAATTAAAAGCCTTTGATTTGCCGTTGCTTAAAGAGATTTCCATATCTAAGCTAAAACATGCCATTTGTTCTTTTTGAGTGTATTAGATGAATGGGGAACAAAGAATCTTTAATTATTCTGATTGTATTTGATCAAAAGTAATAGCTTCTCTTTCAGAATATTATAGCGAGATTTAAAATTTTTTGTCTACTCTATTCAATTTGTCATAAAAAAAGTAAACCTGCACAAATCCAAATTTAAATAGCTCTTCTTTCCAACTCCTCAGAATGTTTTCTTAATTTTTTTTCATTAAATTGTTGCATTTAGTCATTATAATAGATATTTTTTATTTAGAAGGGGAGAGGTTTTCAGCGATTTTAATAAATCGTTAAGCTGTTTCATCAAATTTTCTATTGGAATCAAGACAAACCAATATTTTATTTATATAGCCTTAGAATTTATCTTGTATAGCTTTGTCAATTTTTATAATATCTTAAAAACTTACTTCCAAGATTCCTAAGTATAGTTTTTCTTGCCCATATAACGAACCAGGCTATTTTTTTATCTAATCTTTCGTCCATAGATCCTGTTCTATTAATTCTCCATCTTATTCTTTACCTAATAATAAATTTGCTAAAAATGTTTTCCCTGATTCTTAAGGACCTATTATAAGAAGGTTAACATCCTTATCCATTACAATAATTATTAATTGTCATCTGTTTTTATTGAGAAGTTAAGTTAGACACTTTATTCTATTACAAATTTATATAAAATCATTTTGTTACATACCTAAATTTAGTTATAATTTTAATCTACGTGATGAGAATAAGAAAACCATGTTTATACTTCTATGGCAAAATATTCTATTTGTAGGATGATTGCTCTTATTATATTGCATCATTTACTTTTACTAAAATCATGAAGAAAGTGATAATACTTGGTTTTAAAATAAGGAGAGAAGCATGAATGATCCATCTTATTAAAAATTCATAATGATATGATAGAAAAAAGAAAAAATATAAATATAAATAAATGACCAAATCAATTAAAGTCTGAAACAATTTTATTCTCGAGTTTATTCAGAAATGGAGTTTCTTCAAGTAGAATTCCAGGAATAAAATCCCAGTATTATTTAGGAGTGAGATGATGCTTAAAAAATTTTTCATCTCATTCTTCAATTATTATTAATAAAAATTATAATAAAAGTATATTCATATATGGATTCAAGGAAATAGAGTGATTCTTCTCAACTTAAAGAATTCTAGAATTTGGGAGATGATATGATAAACAAGAATGATTAGATCTTAGATTATAAGCAGGCTGCCAATGATTACAGATATATGGACTCTTTGATATTTTACCTTGTTAGGAAAACATAGATTACCTACCAGATGAATGATTTATACAAATAAGAGAGAGCGAAAATATAGAATAGTGTGTTACCACCAGTAATAGGAAATTAAGTTCATAGCTCATACATCATTCCTGTATATGTTGCATCTATCATAATATTGAAATTGAGAAAAACCTTAACACTTTAAAAAGCAGTAGGATTATTTTGTGTGGGTACCATATACAATGAGTTCATTAAATATTAGAATATAAGAAAGCTTAATGAGAAATTAACAAAAGAATACGATGAAGTAAGTGAGGGTTATAGCGATTTATTATCAAATTTAGTTTCAGCAATGACTTATAAGGACATATTTAAATAAATATTTAATTGGGATATAGATAAGAGCTCTCTAATAAACGAACTCCAATATGATAGATTGATGGCTGAGGAATTTACATAAAATATGTTTTGATATACTCATTTATTAACAACAACATCCTATATTGCTAATGCCAATTATTTAACGTTCTTTGTTGTGATTCCAGCCTAAAAAATATATTATCTAATACCATTGATATTCTTCCGTTCTTAAGCATGTAGACGTGATGCTTAGAGATCATCTTCTCACATTGTTCTGGTGTAAGTCCTGTGAATGTAAAGAATCCTGTTTAGACAATTACATGATCCCAATTTCCTGGCACCTTAAGTGCATCAAGTTCCTACTTTAATAACTATCTCATTGAAATAATTCTTCCAGTTACTGTTTTTAATTCATTAATCCATAAATTGTAATTTTGTTCATTAGTGAGTATTCTTGCAGCAACTCTTGCTCCGTGAACAGGGGGATTGGAAACTGCGACTCTAATAACTGTCTTAAGTTGACTGAGTAATCTCACAGCTGTCTCTTTATTGCCAGTAATGAAATGAACAGCTCCTACTCTTTCGTTGTATAATCCCATATTTTTAGAGAAACTCTATGATACTATCATTTAGAATCCTAATTCAATGAATTTTCTGACAGAGAAAGCATCTCTATCGAGGTCTCCTGTGGCAAATCCTTGATATGCACAATCAAAGAATGGGACAAGTCTTCTTCTTTTGCAGACTTCTGCAATTTAGAGCCATTATTATTCGGTGGGATCGACTCCAGTTGGATTGTGGGCACAAACATGCAATAAAACAACTGATCCTGGTCTTGCCTTTGAGAGAGTGTCAAGTGCTCCCTTAACATCAAATCCTCTTGTCTTAGCATCAAAATATGGATATTCAATTTAATTTAATCCAACTTATGATATTATCTAATTGTGATTTCCCCAGGTTGGTCTTGAGACATAGACGTCTGCTGGTATGAATCTCTTGATGAAATCAAAACCAATTCTCAATGCGCCAGTTCCTCCAAGACATTATGCACTAACAATTCTACCCTCTGTAATTGCTGGACTATTCTTTCCGAATAACAAAGCAGCAGCTCCTTTATTGAAATCAGCTAGACCTTCTATTGGAAGATATTCCTATTTTGTTAGAATAAATATAATACCTTATTCAGAGTTTTGTCACTGATAATCTCTGATTCCAATTTTCTCACGATATCGAATACGTGTGGTTTCTCATCGTCAGTTCTATATGCACCTACTCCAAGATCAATTTTTCCTGGGGTGGTATCAGCCTTGTAGGCTAATGACATTCCTAAAATAGGATCTGCTGGAGCTAATTAGATATGACCGAAGGTGTCATCATCACCCAAGAAGTTGACTTATTGTTAAAGGATCTGTAATCTCTACATTAATGACTAAGTATTTTATTTGATAATAGCGTGTATTTATAAGAGAAGAAATCGTGCGTAATATAGACACAATATTACGTTATATTTTCAAAACATACAACTTTCATAAGTCGGAATCATGTATTTAATATTAATGTATGCATCTTCTCCACCGTTCTTCTCTAAAGTTTCCAATGTCTCCTAAATCAAATCAGACAAGTTTTCATTTTTCCTTTATGAATAGTCTATCTTGTCTCCAATGTTCACTAAAAAATAAAATTTATATAAATACATCGCTTATTCTTAAACATGTTCATAACTGGTAGAATTTATCTATAATATGGTACCAAAGCTTCACCAATCATCTATCCTGATTTTACAAGTTTCTATATCTTTTTCAGAGTTATACACATAATATCATGATTCTTTGTTGATAACGCCTCTAATAATTTTATAATAATATTTATAACATACTCTTGATTGGAATAATCAATTGAGGTAGAACTGATAAAATTTTATTTTCTCCTCTGTCTAGTAATTCCTAACATCCATTCACAGCTAGAAACTTATAAGGTTCTTCAACCTCTCTAAGGCCCTCAAAGAATATAGGTAAATAGAGATGGTAATCCAATGCTTCAGGCTCGCATTTCCAGACAATCTTTCTGACTGCTCCTGTGAAATTCACTGCAATTGGAAGATCTCCTCGATCATAATATTTTTTAAAAAGTGTGGTTTCTACAAATGGAGTTGCTCTAAATATGTCAGTTTTGGGGACTTTCTATGGGGCCTTAGGTTTCTTGGGTGCTAATGATGATGTCACTATATTATTATAAAGTTGTTGAATACTTCCTCCAGTTCCTGTGAATTTGTTACTAATGTTCAATAAATTAGAGGTAAATTTATTTGGTGACCTTTGAGGTGAGTATCCTTTAAGCGCAAGTTACCTTTATCCAGATTATTACATTAAATTTAATATTCATTTTGATATATTCAATAGCTAAATCTTATTCTTTCCAATAGGTCCAGTCAACAGTCGTCTTCTCTTAATCAACTAAAGGGCAAGCTAAGTATTATCTATATTGTAAATTTAATACCTGTTCTCAAGTAATACCAAATCAATAAATTCAATACAGGTATAGGGACAACTTGAGTTGATGAATTGATATTTATATCGAAATTTTATAAGACCTAATTTATTTGATTCTGAGCTGTGTTCTGATTGAAATTCTGACTGTGAAATTGTTAAACTAAGGTGTTGAAACTGAGTATTGCTTTCGCTGAATATTCTTAATAACTTGTGTTGCCTAAACCTATCACATTCCTACATTAAATGGAGATTTTATCTTAAGGCTGACTTGTAAATTTTTATAGGAATTGAGTCATTTGATTTGCTGTTAGGAATGTTGATGCCTCTTTTAATTTATTTTATTCAATATAACACTCCAATAGATATTAGACAATTGTGAATTTATTCATATCAGTCAAGTTTTATTCTAATGCCTCCCTGCAAACAGATATTGCTTAATTAAAATCCCCTCTACTTAAAAGTGCATAACATAAATATACATAACAAGATTGTATCAGATTTTAAGGTGGTACTACGATTTGATCTTAATCAATATTTATTTATTCTTCTTTCTAAAATACTTGTTTTTCTCTTTTTTAAATATATATTGCATTTCTAAATGATCTGATTGCATTCTATAATAATTCTTTGCATTTAACACTTTGTTGGTAGTGCTGTAATTCCATCTTAGAGCTATCTCCTTTTTACATTTAGTTGAACTATGTATCAGAGTTGTCCTCATCCATATCGCTGTGAACTTCTCTTGATTATAATATATATCTCCTGAATTGTCCTTCTTCAAGTTTACCCAGAGTATATTTAGGTGGCAATTCATCCAATTAATCATTCAACAAATTCTTATCAGGTATTTATTCATGAAACAATTCAATCAAACACACTCCCTTGTTATACCAAAATTTAGTGATGCTCGCACATTGTTCTTATAATTGATTGTAAATTATTATTGCTTTACTGTACTTTTTATCCAAGAATAGGGAATCTGCTAAATTCAAATATATAGAAGGTAGCTTTGATCTTAGGTTATTGATTATTAGATTTTCATAAATATTTTATTCCTTTAATGATTTGATTTCATTTATTGCTTTTTGGAAATAGAATGCAGCTAACGAGTATTTTTCTAATTTAAAATGGACACAACCAATATTATTGAATATCTAGGCTTAATATAAATTCTATTTAGTTTAGAAAAATTCTGCTTGTTGATGGTTAGATTCACTCTAAACTAAAGTTCTCAAAGATTTATGCAAATTGTCTCCCTAACAGTATTATTTGTGTGCTTTAGCCACCTTCTATGCCACCATTGAATGCAATTTAATGTATGGCTGTAGATCACTTGAAAATACTTATTTGTTAGTATTTTCTAATGTCAAATTAAATGTTCTGTATGCTTAGTCTAATTATTATATCAATTATAGAGGTTGGTTGTTGATTTATTTTTTATTTCCTGTCTCCTTCTATTATTATGGTAACAAAAAGAATTTCATCTTATATAATTACAAAATGAATAATAGTTCTTCCTTACAAATAGATGTGGGTGATTGATGAGGTGCAGGTATTTCCGATCCAAAAAGTAATGAAACATATTCATAGTTGCCACAAAGTAAGTCCTAATTGTCATCTTATTTGAGTTATTACGGTTTAGAACAAATTAAAGATATATTTTCTTCAGTAGCTATTCTCCTATAAATTTCAGATGCACCCTAATAATCCTAAAGTTGAAATGCACAATCCAATGTTAAAAGATCAACTTTAATCATGAGATAATAGTCATTATGCAACTATTCCCTAGCTGCTCTCAGCACATTATATGCAAGTCTATATTTACCTGCCTAATACATTACTACTGCTTTGTTGTATGAGAGTATACCTTCATCCTCCAATTTCTTTTCTTAATAATATATGATTGCAAAGTACTTTTTTATTATTTCTTTATTTCTTCTCCTATCTCATCGAGTTTGTTAACAATCCCTACATGTTAATCTCTATTCATTTAATATTCGCATAAGAGTATGTTTTCTTAAATTTAAAGCATCGATTGATTTTGATCTGATTATTCCTTCAGCTGTTTGAATTTCTATAATTCTCTTTTTTATTAAAATAATAAGATATATAATTACTCCGAGGACTCTTTATACCGACCCAAACAATAAAATTTGAATGCATTCTGAAGCATGTTTATTGATTAAGCCATTTATATATAATATCAATATTAATTCATTCTCCTAGAAATTAACATATAACCAAGAAAGCCTTAAATTGTCAGATAAGCTCCAAACCCTCTATAAAGTCCCTTCACTCCCTCTTCATTTATGATTAGTTTTAGAGCATGTACTGGTGAACCATATCGTATTGGTATCAATCCAGGCAAAGAAGACTAGAACTATTATAAAATATTTACTTGTGCTTATAATCTTCTTATTACTGTAATCCAAGGGTATGCAACTATATTTGATGTAAAAAAAAAGTATATGTGATGATATTTCTATTATATCGACCCTATTGGTGATTATGAGAGCAAGACAAAAAAGTTTTTATAGAAATGTCCTGTGCCACCTCTGAAAAACTCTTTTTGATTTGTTAAATGCTTCTTTACAGCTCTAATGGAGGATTTATAAATGTAAAAATTTGGTAATCGATTCTGAATTATGAATCTAGACTACAATAGTTGAATTGGATTGGTTGTGAAGTCTATAGCAGAACACATAAGATAAACTATGAGTGTTTTCGAAAATTCAGATCCATAATGCCAAAATGAGTCCATTCTATAATCTAAAGTAGATAAGAATTAAAGTTTAAAATTACTTTTCAATTATTTACAACTAAATACCCATTGATTAGCATATGGAGCAATCCTAAATAGTTTCCTTTATAAAATCCAAGAATTCCCTACTTTGCCAATCCTTAAATTGTTTCATGATAAGACCCATAGACTGGTGCAGTAAAAGGTTTATTCTAACCCACCATTCCAGATTTAAGTAATAATTCAAATTTTCTCTTCTCGTGAGGTTAAATATCTCTTGTGGTCTTTACTAATGATGTTGATGAATCAGGATTATTTTAATTCAGACCATACAAATCTTTATGTGCCTTCACCGAAAGCTATAATGATGTATGTATTGTAGTTAGAGGTCCTGTTATTATTGATGATATTATTTGGATTAGAGAATTGGAATAAAAGACATGTTCATTATTATAATTGATCTATTCCAACATACTCTAATTGACAAAAAGGTTTGGATCAATCACTTATTGAGATTCTACTTTCTCATCCAAAACTTCTTTGAAGTCTTTGCTCATAATATATATTATAAAAATTAATTTACATTTATCATATGTAATCAAAATAAATTAGTATTTATAGAATTGTAAATATTTTTGGAATGAAGGAATCTTTGACAACATTAAAAATTTGCACCATAGAACGATCAAATATACTGTATTAACATATTTAACAATTTATTTTTAAAGATGCCCATATGTCATTATTTAATCTCAAATTAAGCCTTGACAACTCTTGGGATTTCTAATTCTACATTGATGACTCTTTAGACTAACATTTCAATAACCTTTGCCTTATTGGCTTCATAATCAGCTTCAATCTTTTTCAGTTCCTCCTGAGTCTTTCTCTCTAATTCCTCCTCCTCTTTAACATTTCCGAATCTCTTACATAAAATCTAATAATACTTTAGTGACTTCAGCCTAATATCTCTTCTCTTCTTCTTATCGGAATATGACAATTTCTTAATCAGCAGCAACTTTGGCGTCTTTGATTTTCTTTTCTCTCTCCTTCTATGCCTACTTAATTATGGTATTGGCTTCCTCTTCAGCTTTAAGAAGCTCATCAACTGCCCAATTCTCACCACCTTAAGCCATTAAATATCTTTATTTTTTATTTTTTATATTTAATATTGCTCAATACTTATAATCGGCAACAAACAACGATTCATTTCCGCCTTATCCTCCTTGATATTTTCCTAAGATTAATATATATAAATACCTAATGTTGCCTCTGAATTGGCCTTAGCTCTTACAATGAGTGCATCTTATGCAGCCTTCCAATTCTCCTCCTTTCCGTGCCATGTCTTAACTGCGGTATTTTAGAGTGCTCTTCCATATGAGAATGAAAGACTCCATGGTTTTCTAACATTAGTTAATTTGTTCATTTCATTTAAGTTTAATGAGGCTTCTTCTTCTGATTATCCTCCTGATAAGAACTAAGGATTATAAGGAATACAATACCACAACACCAACCAAGGCAGGGGGGACTGTTCTGCTTAATGCTAAAGCTGTTCTGTATCCAATTTCAGCAGCAGTAACCTTAGCTCTGTCTGGGTTTTATGATCCTGGAGTTACCATATTTGGTTTCAATAATGCACCTTCAAGGAAGACATTATTTTATGCCAATGCTCTAAAGACTGCTGATAGGACTCTTTCAGTGACCTAAATATAAATTTATTTTTAATACCTTCTAACAAACTTCGATTGAGTGATCTCCATCAGCTAAGATTTCAGGTTCTACGATTGGGACCAATCCATTTTCTTAGCAAATGGCAGCATATCTTGCCAATCCCCATGCATTTTCTTAGATGGCTTATTCAGATGGTAAACCATTGCCTATCTTGAGAACAGCTCTCCATTTAGCAAATCTACATCCGTATCCATAAAATTCAGCAGCCATAGCGGCTAATGAATCAAGTCCAAGAGTAGCAGACTCATCATTTGTTCCTGGAATGACAGCAATGCCCTTATCAACCTTAATTCCTGGAATAATTCCTTTCTCGTGAAGAACATCTATTAGTTTCTTTCCATCCTTGGTTGTGTGCTTAACAGTCTCTGAGAATAGAATAACACCACTGATGTAGTTTTCAATTCCTTCTGTTGTGAACAATAGCTCTCTGTAGGCTCGTCTATGCTCTTCTGTGTTCTCTACATTAATTTAGACGAATTTCTTTCCGATTGTTCCTTAGGACTTGGAATATAAATAATAATTACTTCATCAGCTGCAAGAATTCCCTTTCCTGGTGTTACGATCTTTTAGGCAGTCTCTGCTAATTCCTTTCTGAAGTCTTATTTCATGATATACAAAATTTAATTTTATCTTAAATAAAAACAAGAAATATAGATTTTATACTTACCAAAAATATAATAATACGTATTTAAAATTATCACAAGATTTAGCATAAACTCAATTTAATATTCACATAGTATTCAAGAATTTAATTCTCACTTATGAATATTAAATAAAATTAAATTGATTTCTTTGAAATTACTGATTTATTTATGGTGCCTCAGTGCTTTTTGGAGTGCATTTTGAATTTTAAGCTTAATTATTTAAAACTTTTTGTTAAGAAAGTTCTCTCCCAACACAAAAGATGGGAAAATAGGTTAACAAATATTTTAATTTTCCATAATTTTCTCTTATCCCACCGCCTTGAAAATTACCTTATAATAATCCACATATTACATAGGTAGAGCATTTCAATTAATTATTTTTTAAATCTTTTTCACATTAATTAATTATCATGGGATGCCATTCTTCCAAGAAAATGCAAATAAAAGATGGAAAAAATACTGACTACCCAACTACCACTAGTTCAAGGGTTTCCTTTTGCAGTGCCAAAATATGCACTCAATGTTACTATAGAATTACTTAAATGAAACATTATTGTCGCTCTCCCGTCAGGTTAACATCAATAAAGGAATCCGGAATTTTGAAAAGAAGAAAACAGGAATAAATAATTTTTAAAATGATATCATGAATCATCTAAAGAATCATTAAAACTATTTTAACTATCACTAGAATTTTTCTTAACTTTCTTCCGCTTTTTATCTTTCTCCGAATCCGAACGTATAAGATGTTTATTCTTCGACTTCACCTTAGGAGACTCAGAAGGAGAGTCCTCATTTTCGTATGGTACATTCGCCTGGATGGCTGGCCTCCTATCTTGGACAATTCTTTCGAGTTCAAAATGCTTCTTCTTTGCATGGAGTATCTGATTGATTCTTTCATGCTTGCTGTTCATCTAGGCTTCATTTTGCTAAAATTTAAAAAAAGTTGTTTAAAATTTTGAATACATAAGTATAACACTCTAATTCAGAGTCAATAAAAGCCAATCTAAATTAGACCTCGCCTGTCTTTGTAGTAATTTTAGTAAGCATTAAACTGATCTTTTAGGGTAGTTCATCTCCATAGAACTTTCTGCTCTCATATTTTCCCTTATCCTTCTCATCCTCGATGATGAATTTATTTCTTCTATTCTACCCTATTTCTTTGGTGAACTTGATTTCTCCCTTTTAGAAAGTATTCCTATCTTTAGTCACGTATTTTCTGTATTGCTTAGGCATCTAAAACATAATGAACGAGTTCTGAGACCAACTCACAGGATAGTTCATTAGTTTATAAAAATATATATTTATTAAACAACAACAAAATATAAATGATCAATCATCAATTTTTCTTTACCTTTTACTTCTATTCGCCAACAACCTATTCCACGTAGCTGCTAAATGATTGTTCACCCTTTCCCCAACTCTTACATAATAATATCAAATATGATATGAATGCTATCAGGTGGACAGCTATGATAACATATATCATTGTTCTTAATGTAGGACTCAAGCTCGTTGGCAATATATCAAACTCTTCAAGCATTGTAAATATAAATTAAAAAAAATATTAATATCAATATTCAATAATAATTACACTATTAAGGAATGATTAAAACCTTCTTTTATAATTTTCTGGATCAATACAACTAATTTGTGATCCTTTCTTTCTGATCAAAGTCTTATACAAATTTTCAATTTTCTTCTTTGTTGAAAATTATTAAGTAAAATCAATCAAGCTAAAACAATAGCTTTTTTCACTAGTTATGAGAGTTCTAGCAGATTGATAACATGGTTAAGTAGTAACAGCAACTAAAAATGAATAATCCATTATATTTTATCGACACAGAAAGTCTGTATCCAATTTCAATTGATCGAATAGTTCTTCTCTTTGATTACGATTTAATTTAATGAATACATTATCGGATTCCAAAAAGTTTCTATCCTTCAAAGTTGTTTTCTTTTCCTAGCTTGGAGGGACATTAGTATACCGATTTACCAAACTGCCTTTCAGATCATAGAGATATTTGTCATCAGGAAAGTTTTAAAGAGTATTTTCCATCATGAGTAAGTAAATAGTAGAGAATCCAATTATTTGAACCTTAAAGCATCCGTAAAATTTGGCAATATATGAGAATGGGTTGCTCTGCATATATTCATAATATTAAGGAACAACTTCAAATAATGATATAATTTACTATCTAGTATGAATTAGAATTCTGATTTGCTAATTGTTTTCAGAACTATACGTTTATCGTGACTGAAGAAAAAGAAACTTCCACTCTTCCCCATAGACTCTTAGGTTTGTCTTATTTGTTATTCGTTCCTATCTACTCTTAGCGATTATTATAGCTACCAATAATCTATCCCTGCATTAGTTCTCATTTATTGAAATATTCCTGGAGCAAACTCCGATATCTCTATCTCTAGAGTAAATTAAAGCTTTGTTCTAACAGATTAAAGCAAATTTTTCCTAAGTGGACTATCCTCTGATATATTACTGTATGATCCTGACATTTTCTTCTATATCCCTCTATCCATATGAGGATTTGTAAATTAATTATCATAAGAAATAATAATTAGTAATTGAGATAGAATATTTGAGACTGTCTCCTAATTAGTTTGCATCGATATCAATTATCCTAAAGGAATCTCCCATTCCTCACTACACATATCTTGTACATCCATCGAGAAAACCTTATTTTTTGAATCTTCACTGAACATTCCTTTTAGTAAAAGTAAGAATCTCTGTCTATAATAAGGCTCTCTTAGTCTTATGTAGAGGAAAATGCATGCTAATATAAAATATATGATTACGATTAAGCAAATTTAGAGTGAAATAGATGCCAGCAATTGTTTATTTTAATTCACTCCTACCTTCCTCGATTGTTTCTTATTCTACAAAATATGATATTAAAGGCAAGAGCCATACTAAAAATACCACAGCCAGCAATATCATGTGATTTTGAAAATATGTTCTCCTGTTTTTTAATATGTTCATATCTATTTATTGAGATTTCTTAATATCCTTACACCAAAATACAATAGCTATTATAGCTCCAATAAATAATGCAACTAATTGAATTAGGATAGTAAGATGTATTTCATAATTCTTGGTTCTATTGCAAGTAAAATCCTCACAATATGTCTCTATTTCCTCGTCAGTATTCATAAAGAATAATATCAAAGTAGCAAGAACTAAACAATTAACTAAATTAGGTTACATGCACACAAATTATAATATAACATTCTCTTAGATGGATTTATAAATGGTTTCTTTAATGTTAGGATCAGATCTATTGTTAAAATTATGTAATAGTTTAGCTCAGTTAATATGCACAATTTCATAGTTGCTTGATTAAAATTACAGAGGATAGTAAATAATGATTAGGTGCTCTAATAAGTAATCTATTCTAATCCATAATATTCCACAATTTTAAGAATTTTAATTTTTTCTTCGAGCCAAATCACTAGTTCTGGTAAACACACAGAGTCTAAAAAAACTTGGTATGTGGCCGACATCTCAAGCAAACCTATTGAATTCCAAAAAAATACACAAAATTAATATTATTGTAGCTGGATGATGTCTGCATTTGTTTGATATTGCATACATGATTGGAATCACCGATCCACAAATGAATGAAATCATCAAAGCAGTGCTAAATGAATATTTCCATCCACTAGCCACACTATAGCTTATTGCTAGCATATACACAATTATTATAAATTATATTAAATTTCTGATATTTCTATCAATTCGAGGATTTGGGGGGATCGTTGTAGAAATATTGATTATTAAATATATTATAATCATATTTAATTAATTATGTGGCTTATTTTTGTTATAAATCCAATTTTTATAGCATGTTTAGCATGCAACAAGCACAAATAGAGTGAAACAAACATCAAATGATACCGCTTCTAATTATTAATATTATAAAAATAAATGACTTATTTTTCCATCATGAGGACATTAACCGATTCACTTGATTATTGTATCCAATTAAAAAGGACTGTTAATTATAATTTATTAATTGATTAATTTTCTTTATTTAAATGACTGATCCACAATCAAAAGAGAGGTAGGTTGACATAAAACCATCAAAAATAAGTGATTAGGCATCGCTTATCAAGCCTCTGGTGTGTTTTTGTGTTTTGAACTTTTTCTTGAATGCAGGGATTTCCGTTATCGCTCCATTTTATCCCCTTTTAGCAGAGGGTAAGGCTGGATTGTCAGCAACTACAACAGGATACATCTTCAGCTTCAATCCAATCGGTGCCTTCTGTTTCTCCTTCATACTAGGAAATAAAATGGAGACGTGGGGAAGAAAATAATGCATGATCATTGGATTGGTAAAAATTTTCATATTAACCATAGTTTCTTTAAGCGATAGCAATAATTTCCTATGGATTTCTAGAATTGGTCGCTGACTAATATAATATTTTCATAATCTGTTCTTTGATTATCAGGTTCGTTCAAGGAGCTAGCTGGGCTGCATACACAAGTATATCGTTGGCATATGTTCCTCAACTCTGGCCTGACTCAATACCTTAAAAGATTTCGATTTTAGAGAGTTTGACTGGGTAAACATTTTTGTATATACTTTCCTTTTTTAGACTCGGACTAGTAAGTGGACCATTCCTGGGTGCTCTCCTAGATTACTACTTTGGATATCAGTATATTTTTTACATTTTGGGTGGTATATTTTTTTTATCGATTTTACCCACTATCACTTTTATACCTGATGATAATAAAAATATATTAAAAGAGAAGATTAGTTTCAATTGGAAAAAAGTTCTCTAGCACAAGTGGATCATATCACTATCATTCCTATTAACTATGATGGCAACTGGAACAACTTTCATTAATCCTTTATTCAGTGTTCACATGAAACAGTATGGAGTTAAAGGCTATCATGCGAGTTTAATATTGGGATATACTTCAATAATCTATATTGGTTCCATAAACTTTGTACCTAGTCTGTTTAAATATTCATCCAAGAAGACTCTTCTTGTAATTGGAATATTGTTAGGTGTAACAGGAGTATTATTATTAGCACCAATATTTGTTCTTCCTTAATAATGGTGGATAGTTTTGATTGCTTTACCATTTATTGGACTTTCTAATTCACTATGCGTTGTTCCATCAATCCCTTAATATGCGGAATACATGAATCAGATCCTCAAAGATAATACTCTGAAGAAATAGGTTTATGATTTAACAAGTGGATTATTTGTATCTTTCTACTCTCTTGGAAACTTAATCGGACCCTTATTCGGTGGAATACTATTTGACTAGTTTTTAGTGGATTCATCTGCTGATTCTCAGCTTGGTGCATTTTAGAAAACTTGCTACGTTATTGCCAGTATAATGTTCTTAAGTTCCCTAATTTATATAATCTTTGGAAATGTGATAAATATTAAAACAAAGAATGGAGTACTAGATGCTTCCCTTGTAACCTCGCTTTAATCTTATGACGCTACAAATGATTCTGAAAATTAAAATCTATGAAATATATAATTAAGAATTTACACAATGTTTTTTAAGAATTTAATTATTAATTATTTTTCTCCTAATGAGTGAAACATAACCACTACTTGAAGTAAAATAGTCACATTAATATAGCCCACTCAACCAAAAAAATAAATAGATAAACCATTGATATGTTTTTGTGTATTGAACTTTTTCTTGAATGCTGGAGTTTCTGTTATTACGCCATTTTACCCTCCATTAGCTAAAGATAAAGCTGGAGTCTCACAATCTATGATAGGATATATATTCAGTTTGAATCCCATTGGTGCATTTTTGTTCTCATTCATTTTAGGAAACAAAATGCAATTATGGGGAAGAAAGAGATGCATGGTTATTGGACTTGTAATTATTCTTTATTTAGTTTCATAGTTCCTACAGTCGACTGCGATTATATGTTTTGGATTTTTAGACTTTCTCACAGAAAAATATACTGTTTTTGTCATTGTGTCATTTGCCACAAGATTTCTTTAAGGAGCAAGCAGAGCCGCTTACAGTAGTATTTCATTCGCATTCATACCCCTCCTATGGCCAGACTCCATCCAATAGAAGATATCGTTGTTAGAGAGTTTGACAGGGTAATTCTATTTTTATAATATCAAAGGCTGGGGCTGATGTGTGGACCATTCATAGGTGCACTACTGGATTACATTCTAGGATACTAGGAAATATTTTATATCATGGGTGGACTATTTGCATTTTCGATCATTCCCACCATAACGTTTTTGCCAGATGATAATAAGGTGATCGAAAAGGAGGCAATCAAATTCGATGTTAAGAAAATAATGACACATAAATGGATACTTTCACTCTCCTTACTATTAACTATGATGTCAGCAGGAACTACTTATTTGAATCCCCTTTACAGTATTCACATGGGATAATTTGGACTAAAGGAATATTAAGCAAGTCTAGTATTTGGTACTCTCTCTGTAATTTATATTGGTTCAATCAATTTCATTCCAAAGTTATGCAGAGTTTTAGATAAGAAGCTTGTACTATTTATTGGACTCCTCATAGGAGTAGTTGGCGTATTTTTGATAGGACCTGCATTTTTCTTACCAGATGAATGGTGGATATCCTTCATTGCGCTTCCATTTATTGGATTATCGAATTCATTTTGCGTATTACCCTCAATCCCATAATATATGGAATATATGAATTTGATCATTTAAGATCCAAGTGTGAAGACATCAATTTCAGATTTATCGAGTGGATTATTCATTTCATTTTATTCATTAGGAAATTTCGTAGGGCCTGTATTTGGAGGGGTTATATTTGATGCATTCTTGGGAGATACAGATACAGTTAAATAGTAGCTTTATGCATTTTAAGGCACCTCTTATGTATTGGCTGGTGCTATGTTCTTAAGTGCCATAGTATACTTTATATTTGGCCAGGCTTACATGACAAATAGACTCAAAGTTGAAGAATCATAAAAGACAGACGATTTATCAGCATCACTATAGCCAGTTGAGGAAGCGAATATTGCAATAAATGATTCTGATAATTCAAATCTTTGATTATGGAAAATAATATATTTTTTATTTTCTTAATTTCTTATGCAATTCTTCTTTTTTTTGAAGCGCAAATTTAAATAATTAAAAAAAATAATATGATTGTCTCTGCAGATATGATAAACAGCCTAAATTAGGCATTCCAGATGCTCTAATTACCATCATAGGAAAAGGTCAAATCTGGAGAGCTCATTCTCATGCGATTGAGAGATAATATTAGCTATCCAATAGTGTTGTTTGAATATATGCAAACTCATAGTGAGCAATAAGGTTTGAGAGCAGCGATCGAATTGAAGTTATGGTGTAAGTAATACTCCACAATGGATGATTTACACATTCAATATCTATAAGAGAGTGCAATGCTTCTAAAAAAGAACTTGATATAAGTCTATGTTAAGGCTCCATAAAGCATATCAATTCAACTTAGAGAATCCTTATTGTTTCTAATCAAGTAGGAGTATCCACTAAACTGGCCTGAATTGCTGATTGAATTGGGTCATGCTATGTTGATTCCAGAATACTCATACAGAGTCCTCAAATTGATAAGAAAATTTACACAGAGGTATTCATATTCAACTCGTTCGGATCCCTTATATTTAGAGATAAATCATTCCTGTGATGGACTGCATACACCATTACTCTAATTGGCGATTGTATAAACTCAGAGACCTGACTTCAAAAATCTCTAGCAAATTCTCAAGATATTTTACAATCTGAATTTCTAAGACCTCCATCCAGCATTTGAAGATAATATTTAATAGTGGATGGACTTTTTAAAATTTGTTTTGACTTTATAAGGATATTAGTAATCAGAAGTATTCAAATCAAAAGGTGAGGCACTATAATGTGTGTTATTATACACCACAAGATATAAGGATGACTTTAAGGATATTGTCAACATGTTTTGTTAAGAAATATGGGCCATTTGTGCAACTGATTAGAAAATCATTAGAAACGAGAAAGTATAAATTAATTTATAATAAGATTACAACGAATGCCTTAAGATATTTCAAAGCCTTAGTGGTCTCCAAGGATATGACTCAATTCTTCCTTCAAAATGTTCCTCTGTTGATGTAACATTTAATTGTCCCTCACGTTACAATAGGAAGTAATTTTATTTATCAATAAAATAGAAAATGAGGTTGAGTTATTTCAGTCTGAGCCAGCTAGTTTTATTGAATTGTATTTTTTATCTGCAGTTATGGAACACATCAAGACAATAGCTGCTGATCTTTACAAGTCAGTTGTAAGATTTTTCAGACCACAAGTAGAGCAATATTTAATCGAAAAAATGTATTATCAATATATTATTTTAGTTCTTAATTCTATACTGTGAGCTAGGATGTTCATTCAGAGATGGTTATAATTAATATTTTGATTGAGGGATCCATCACATCATTTAATATTAGAGATGGAATTATAGAATTCGGACTAAATACACAAATACCAGCATAGTTTTATGAACTAACTATCAAAAAGAAGTTACAACAAGCTTATTAATTATCATTAGCTAATGATGGTTCTATTTCATAGATGCAGCCAATAATGTTGGCATTATATTGTAGATACATCTTTTTCTTCAAATACTTAATCCCAAAACAAGACTTGATAGTGATTGCGTTGGTCATTTCCAAATTTTAGATAATAGGCCATCAAACCTTATAGGAAATAGCATAGCTTACATTATAATCAATATTAAGTATGAGAATGGATCCAACAAGCTACAATAATAGAGAACCCTATTTTAATTCACAAAATTGCATGGCCATAGCATAAGAGTTACAATAGATATTTGCTGATGTGTATCAAGCTATCTCACAGGAGGCAACACAATAGGCTTTGAAATTAGCAAGAAGACTGATTAGTTTGCTTTAGAACTAATTGTTTGTTGCCATTAAACCAATAATTGATTTGATGAAACTATTATTGAAAAAGCTTAAAGTAAACTATGAATTTGAGTAGGCTAAAAATATATTTGAATGTATTTATTTTTATCATAATTAGTATTTTCGAATTTGATTGATCAAGCTATTGTTACTAAAAATTCAGCGATTGCTGATGAAATATAAAGAGAAATGTTAGAATAACTTGATGAGATGTTAAGGGAGAACAAGGGCGATGTTGCATGTTTTATTTTGTAGATTTACTCACTTCTTCATGAAATTCAGACAAATGCCACTCCCTATTATTAAGGACTGTTCAAGTCTATATTGGATCCCATCAATTGGGACATAGGAAATCAGTCAATATTTCCAGCATATGTTTCATTTTTCACATATTGGTTCAAAACTAACCCAATTCCTCAGGAAATGTAGTAAGTCCTAATGACTCTTGTTTAAAGTAATCTCCAATCATATACACTGTTATCATAGCTGTTAATTAGAGTGAATCAATAATGGGTATATTATTAAATTATACTAAGATCCCTGTTGTATTGAGAATAATATTTGAATAATACTTATCAAATATGTCATCAAATCTTGTTGCACCAAAGCAAAAGTTAAATAATCTGAGCCAAAAATTGATACACAAAGAAATTCTTTTAATTATATCAGAAATTGCCAATAGATACTCAATAGATGTTCTTCAAGGTTATTTGGAATCGTATCAGCCTCAATTATTGGAGAGCTTCCTCTTTAAAGAAGGCAAAGTTGTTGAATTCATTTCAGCTAGATATGAGAGAACTGTAATACTGAAGTTCTTAACTAATTTATTGTTCAATGAATTTGGGAAAATAGGTTAGAACATATGGGATCTTGTATTTGTTGCTATTGTTAATAACATCTATAATAAAAGAAAGAACCCATTAACACACATTCAGAATGTTTAGGAAAGAGATGAAGCATAGGGTTCTGGCTTCTATGCTCTATATCCTGTAGATTAAGAGCTGAAAAGATATTCAGTATTTATCATAAATATTTTAGAATTTGGTGCATGATGAGGATCCATACTTTATCTCTGAGTTCAAGAAATTTATTTCGAAAAATCCTCAAAGATTGGCATAGTTAGGAGTAGCGAATCTACTAGATGAGACCAAATAGATATTTATATCCTAGATGATTTAATGAAATAATTTCTTTTATAAATTAATAATTTTTTTTAAAAAGTATGTAATAATCAAATTTTGAACAGGATCTCATTGAATCAGAATAAGCATTTGCTGAATAGTTTGATCCCAATTCAGCAACCTATCACGGAGGAATCAAAGTACCTGTGCCTGTTGGTGGTTAAAGAGTGCCTGATTCTATGCCCACAATGTATCCTGAATAATAAGACTTAAACTAATATTTGAATAAAGAATAGGAAACTGATTATGGACCTGAATATAGGAGATGCATGCATTTGAAAGAATTCCTAGCAGATTTGAAAAAGGTATTTACATTATAAACAAATGAAGACTTTAAATAAAATTACAGCAATCCATGAAGCGCTTTTGAGAAATCAAGAATTGTAATTAAAAGTAGACAAGAACAACGCATAGGCTGTGGAAAAGTTGGAGACTGCTAAATAAAATGAATTGGCTGGATTAACTAATACCCTAGAGCTATTGAAGACTTAAATAACATTTTTGGACAAAGATGAAAAGTATAAATAATATTAATATTATCAGACTTAAAGATAGATACAAGGATCTCATAGCTGTATATTAGCTAAGTCAAAAACATTATAATTCAAAAGAAGAACTGTTTGAGTTTTATCAACTGATAAAGAATCTCACAAGTGCCATTTTTAAGGATAATTAGAGACTTACAGATGAAATAAAGTAGATTAAGAAATTATATGCATAAAAATGAATTAATTTTATTATTAATATTATTTAGAAAATGATTAATTCTAGTCTTATTGTAAAGATGTCATTTAACTAAGGGCTGCTGAAAATATTCAATTGAGAGATTAGATAGAAAACTAAAAGAGAGAAATAAATAATTGGAGAGAACTCTATTAGGAACTAGCAGCTAAATGTTATAAATTAGAACAAACAAAAAGTGATCCATTACTTAAAGAGAACAATGAGGAACTAAAATAAAATAACTAAAGATTACTAAAATAGGAGATTGATCTTAATGCCAAAATAATCTTACTATCAACAGAAAATCAAAGATTGCATGATATAATACAAGAAATAAGTCATAATCCTTTTGAGAACTATAAGTATAAACTAGAAGTCCTCTAAAAATAATACTAATCTTTATAAGAATCAAGTTAACGAATAGCAGAAGAAAATGATAGACTTAAGAACCAACCTCCGATATACTACGAAAATCTTGAAGACAAGAAGGCATTGATGAAAGAGATACACATTTTGTAGCAAATCATATTCTCAAGATGTTAGTAAAATTGATATTTTAATATTTTTTTATGTTTTAATAATTTAAGGACTTAGTCAATAAACAGGTTTTTAAATCAGAATCACCTAAGCAAGGATGGGATATCGATGAAGATGAGCCTCCAATCGATGAGAGCAAGGAGATTATAGCCTCCATCCAATAAATTTAGGATATGTAAATGATTCTAGAAATGGAAAAGTATTTTTTATCAAGACATTTAGATAAGAATTTGCTGAAAAACACTAAAAAATGTTATAAGAACTTGAAGAGGAAAGATAAGCTAACCAATAATATTTAGAGAAGGAGAAATAAAAATTGGAAATCAATAAAGCTGAAATTAATAAGTAGCAACAATTTTATGAGCATGCATTCAAAATCAAATTGGATGATGGGAATACAGTAGACTAATTAGTAAATTTAAACTATAAGTTAACATCTGATATATAAGAACTTGAGTCATTTTAATAGGAGCAATTTTAATAATATGAGGATTAAATAGAGATTATAAATTAGGAGAAATCCAATATTTAAAATAAACTGGATTAACTCAACAATCTAGTTATTTCAAATATTCCTAAACTGAAACTAGATTTAGAATCCCTCAAAAGCTATGTTTGCTAATAATGGCTAAATCAATTCATTAATTAGGTCTAAATTAAATTAAATGATATAAGATAGATTATTATATAAAAGGATATTGAAATCAGAGATCTTACTATTGCTAATGATGACATGCAGGTTAAACTACTAGAAGCTGATGAAATGAGGGAAGATTTCAATTACTTATAAAAGATTGTTACAGAATTAAAGAAATCAGAAAATAATTTACTCATAGAAATTGAGAATTTAAGAGCAAACAATCTGAATAAGTAATTAGATGATTAGAAAAATCTTGAAATTGCTTACTTTGAGTTAGAAGAGCAAATCGAAACTATAAGAGAGGAAAAAATAGAATTAAAGATAGAGTTGGATAACTAAAAGGAATTAGTAAGATAATTAGAGAATCAATTAGCAGAAAATGCTTAAGTTGATTAGGATGAGCTTGTTGATTAAATAGAATCTAAATTCGAAAAGAAAATCTATGAGCTTTATCAATAGATCGATTAGAGTATTAAATTAAATATATTTAGAAAACAATTATATTGAAGAGTTGAAGACAATCCACAAAAATGAATTACAAACATAATTATAACACCATCAGAGAATTATCAAGGAATATGAAGGAAAACTGAATCTAAGCATTTATAAAGAACATGTACAGGAAGAGTAATTGCAGTAATTGTAAATGTGTTTGGTTGATTCAGAGTTTTAAGCAAATTTCAATCAATAAAAATTGCAGGAAAAAATCGAAAAATTAGAGCATGAATAGCACAAGGAGGAAGAGGAGAAGGCTATTCCAGAGGTTGCAGATGGTGGTTGGTAAATAGAGGATGATCATATTGATGAGCCTTTTGAAGAGGAAATTAACAATGATAACGATGACTCATCCTCATAAAAATAATCGGGAGAGAGAAAGCAAGAATCCTTTGAAATTAGATAGGGATTGATTGATAATTAATGGGGTATAGACTTTCAAGATGAACCAGAATTCTAGGATGAGCCAGAATAAAACTATGAAAACGCTTACAAAAACTTTGAAGATGATGATTAGGAGGAAGGAAAACAACAATTCGAGGAATAATAAAAACATAGACATCAGGATCCCATTCTTGAATAAAAAATAGATTTCATAATTAATAATCATGACCAAGAATTATTGAGAGTGTAATAATAATTGGATTTAGAATTATAATAAGAATATGAATAAGAACAATAATAAGAGTAATATGAATAAGAAATATAATAGTAGGAACAATAATAAGGATGGGAGAATGAGGATTAGTTAAATTTTGATAATTCAGAAAATGAAAATCAGGACAATAAGGAACTAATAAATGAAGTTAATGAATATTTAGAGTAAGAAAATAAAATACCTAACAATTTCGAGTATATAAAGGAAGATTTTTAAATAAATGTAGGATAGATAAAGAAAAATATATCTGAATGGGATCTAGAAAATTAAAACGATGATGAATTCGGAGAGGAATCTCCAATAAAGGAGCAACAGTCAGAAATTTATTAGAATTAGTCTGAATCTTAAATAATGGTTGAAATTTAAAAGTAATTATCAGATGACTTCTAACTGATGTTGGATAGTAATACCATCCAAAATATACAATCGGAACTTAATATAGGATTTTGCAACTCTAATCCTTAATCTATGGAGATAAATTAAGGAGATCTCAAAGAAGATAGCATTCAGGGTTAATAATCACAAAAAATACTTGATGAATCAATACAGGCTGAAGAAGAGAGTTAGAATATGAATTAAAACTAATTCTTAAAATAACAATAATACGATAATGAGATAGCAATTAGTTAATATGAAGAGGAAGTGATTTAGAAGACTTAACAATTATAGGATTAAAATGAATAAAATGAAATCGTGAATTATGATAACGAATAAGATGAGTGCTCAAATTAGATGCTTTAATCAGAAATAATCGAAAATGAAAATATAGAAGATAATAATAAAGAATAATATTAAAATCAAAACTAAAACCTTAACCAAGAAAAGGGTATAGAAGAAAATTAAGAAATATTTATATCTGAAGAAGATGAGAGCAAAAATTCATAAGAATAGTAGGAAAACGAATTCAAGAGTGATGATGAAAACTTTTAATTGGACATTGATGATGGAAATCAATAGGTAGATAAATAATAAGAACTCAATAATTAAGAATTAGATATTCCTAAAAACTAAGAAAATAATGAAGAAAAATAAATCATCTCACCTCAAGTAGAATAAAATAATAGCCAGGATAATTAAATAGGGGAGCAAATTAAGGTTGATCCACCAATTTAATAAGTGATAGATCAAAACGAAGAACATCATGAAGTAGAAGATTAAAAAGAAGAATAAATATTATAACCTTAGCAAATTGAACAAGATCAACAATAACAACAATTAGAATAGTAAAATGAAGATTCTATGAACTTGGATGAGATTGATGACATAGGTGGATGGGATGCACCTTAGGATTAAGAAGACTAATAAGAAGAGGCACATTAAGAAAATTAAATTGTTGACAATCTACAAAAATTAACAAAAGGATTTTAAGGGTGGGAAATTGATGATCCATTTGATTGATATATATTTATTTAATTTCTCAAAAATACAGCCCTAACGCTAAAAATGAAAACCATGTTCCAGTTGATAAAAATAATGATGCGAATATTGCAATTATGATTTCCTTGACTAATGATCTATTCTTCTTTACATTTGATATTTGATATCTTAAATGATAAATATAGTTACATGACAAAATATGATAAGAGACAAAATCCAATAAATGTGAGTGTGATTGCTAAATTGGGATAATCCTTAGAATTGACTAATGTCTAATATGCTTATAACATTTATATTTTTATTTATTCAAATATTTAATATAAAGTACAATATATCATAATAACATATCTGCAATATACACAATCCTATTATAAATGTTACATGCATCAGCAAAGGCATCAACAAATACTCAGGTTATTTAAGAATATTTAATCCTGAAATTAATTTGAAGAAATTGAAATAAAACTAAAAGCATGCAAACACATGGAATAGGTTTAAGATATATCTTTCAATCATGGAAATTAGCAAAAATGGCAGCTATTATATTAATATTATCAATACCACTAAAAAGTTATTATAAATTATAAATAAAAACTAGGAATATAGCAAGCTCTATATCATATAAGTTATGTTGAATTCATCTACATTTTTGGGCAGTCTTATAATTATGATGATTATCCCATATATCCAAGCTGCTTGCCACAAAAAGTAAAATATTTCTGCTACTATAATTTATTGAATATTTCCACAAAATAATAATGGCAAAGATTATAAAAATACAACAAGGATCAAGAAGGACACATTGTAATCAGTTTTGATTTCTTTATTAATACGAATAATATTACCATAATTCCACTATTGAATTTGAAATCTTATATTTTATTCATAAATTACGCCTGCTTTGGATTCTTAATCAAAAGTTGAGCTATCTCCAACGTTTCCATAATATCATTCTTGTTCAAAGTCTTATAAGATCTGAAATAGTCTATTAGCTGCTCTCTCTAATTTATCATATTTATTTTTATAAATGAAATAATCTGAAAATTGGAAATTAAAGGTGATGAGAGCGATGGGTGTTCTCAATCTAATCGAAGATCACATCGTCTTTAAGCCTCCAACTCCAACCTATGCGCTCCAAAATACTAACAAACACATAGAATTTTACTTGATTATTGATAAAACAAAATACCAGATAGGGTAAGTAGAAAATCTACGTCATAAAGTTTATATTATCAAGGATTATGAAAATTGCGATCTGGTCTCTCATGTTCCACTCATAAAAATAACTGGTGGATACGATAAAGTAGTTATATTTTCCCACGGCAATGCATCAGATTTAGGAACTATTATAAGCTACGGATTTAATATTGCTAAACTTTATAGCGTTGATGTTATTTGTTATGACTATTCAGGCTATGGATTCAGTAAATCTAGAATGAAACCATCAGAACAAACCCTATACAGAGATTTGACCAATGTTCTAGTTTTCGCTCACTAATATTACTAGAAAATCATACTTTGGGGATTCTCTCTAGGATCTGGACCAACAGTGGAAATAGCATCCAAACACAAAGTTAGTGGAGTTATTCTCCAAGCGCCATTATCTTCAGTTTACAGAGTTATAAATTAATCTTTTTAATCAAGTCGAGACATGTTTGATAACGCTAGGAAAATCAAATCAATTGAGTGTCCTGTGTTTATAATGCATGGCACTCAAGATAAAACTATAGGAATCGAACATTCATAGATACTGGTATAAAATGGTTAAAATGTAACTTTAATTAAAGTAGATGGAGCATCTCATAACGATTTATCAAGTTATGTTTCTCAAACTTATAATCCAGCATGGGAAGGACTTAAAAAGTACTTTGATTAGGACTTCTGCAATGCTGAACTCAATAACACTTTGAATGAGATTGGCCTTAATATATTGATAGAAGATAAACTAAAGTGTCAATCTTATAATAGTTTACTACAGAAATCGGAGCGAACTAGTAGAACCTAAAAGAGCGAATCACCTCATAAGAATTTGATGTGTACTAAATTAATATGATAAATATAAAAATAATATGAATAATTGGGAGTCTAAATATTTATAATTGTTCCTAAATTAAAAATTATGGAGTTCTTAATTTCTAATAGGCATTGAAAATTATGACTTATAAAAGTTATATTTGATGATTTAATCTTGATTTATAAATATTATATTTATAATTTGCTTATTCATAATGTTTATTATTAAAGTAAAGTAATAAGGAATATGTGTAAAAAATAATATAATATTTGCAATATTCAAACAGAAAAACTGTTTCTTTTATCATGAGATTTTTTTTTGTTAGGATATAAGTTTTTTTTGATTTTTATTTTTTTAATGATTTATAAACTTTAGCAAAGACTTTCTCAAATTTAACCTAGGGATTTAGCATTTCAATACAGAAATTAATAGCTGCATTAAGATTTTAAAGTCTATAAACAACTATTTGTTACACTAATGGGTATAAGCATCATAAATTTGGTTCAGGCATCTATAGATAGAAATGTGATCGAGATCATCCCTATATTAATATTTATTGTTATTGCCATATTAAATTGTGTTATTGGCACCAAATCAGATTTCTGGTTCGATTGTTTGTTAGGAGCATAACAGTTCATGTGGATTACCATTAATTTGTATAAATACAACTAATCAAAAATTATGAATCCTATAATGTAACTAGTTGAGGCCTATGACATTATATACCTGATAGCTTTGTATAAATATCTTAATATTAAAAAGGCAATAGTTAGGAGTGAGAAACTACCTTAAGATAAGTATTCTTATTATGAATAATATAGCCTTACTTATATTATTCGTATACAACAACAACGGATAATACTAGCTTTTATTCAAAATGATAATATTCACGATGTATCAAGTTAGAAATTTAAATCAGATAGATAGGGATAAAAAGGAGCTTTATAAATTCAAGAAACACAACGAAATAATAGAGGATACCCTCTTAAAGAATATAGACATAAATTGTATTAAGTTCAACTGCGAATTTGATTTGAAAAAGTTAGTGTTTCTTAAAGCTAATTAATAAGCACAAAAACAACTAGGAATAACTGACTAAAGCACATTTTAATCATTTATTCGAGATTTTTATACCCAAATCGTAAACTAATAGGAATAAGTTAAAAAATTGGAGGACTTCTTGCATGAATTACTCGATTTAAAGTCAAGAAGATAGTCTTTTCAAACATCCTATCAATAAATTGATATAAATAGGCAACATGTGGAAATAGTTATAAAAAACAAGATATAAATTATCTTTGGTAAGGTTATTGTCTTTGATTTCAAAGATCCATTTTGCTGGATCATTCTAGATAAGGAAAATGAACAACAAGAGATTAATGATAGAGAGGAGCAATTAGACATGTGTTACAAGATTATAGGAGGGTTCAAAAAGGACATCATAACCAATCTGAGATGTGCTATGATACATTTTGAGAATCAGATTGCAAGAAATCCTAAAATCAGATATTACTTGTATTAATCGTATAACCATTATTTGAATTTGAGAACCCATATTAATAGAAACATTTAATAACCAGTAATGTTTTCTATGGATTAATTGGTGGATAAAGTATTAGAACTCTATCAGTTTCAATTATATTACAATAAAATATATTTAAGCTTATTTAAAGATTGCTCGATAGTCATTTAAGATTATTAGAAGGTGCAACAATTAATGATAAATCTATTTGAATTAATTATTTAGTTCAATAACGGAAAAGCTATTCTAACTGTGAAGGATGACATCATAGAAAGTAGTGAAGTTGTTTGGTTCCACACCATAGTTTAGGCCAACAAACAAAATGAGGAGAAGAAAAAAATCCTTATGAGTTATTTGAAAAGGCTAGTTTAGATGCTAGGACCTCATAATCGGTTGCATGTCACTAAGGAGAACCATGAACTTTAAATTACCTTTAGTATTTTTAAAGATTTAAGCGAAATATATGTAATATTTACTCCCAGAAATGAATTATCTTGACTCTATATAAAAATAAAAAAAAAGAATTAAAAATATTATTTTAATAAAAAAATGGGATCAGGAAATTCACAGCATCATTAGCAACGATAACCAGTAATGAGATATAACTCACAACCAAATTTTAGAGTTCCATATGATAACACGCAATTAGTTAGAGCAAATGTATAATATATTCTTAAATAGACTTTACTTCAATAATCATCACAACCAATAGTTATGACCAATGATGTCATATTAAAGGATTTTCATATAAACAATAAATTTTTAGAATTTTCAATAAAGAATAATGTTCCCTTTTAATTTGAAGTATAATGATAAAATAATTATAGATTTATGCCTTTGGTAAGGAAATTTTTGTTGCAACCACCAATCAGACCTTACGAGTAGAACAATTCAGATAGAGAGAAGTTTAACAGATTTAGGCTTAATCCTAATCACTTTTTAAAAGCAATACCATTCAAATAGATGCAGAGAAATTATCCAAGGAGGAATTAACTCACAAGGATAATTTTTGGCCTCTTATAATTTGTGCTGTAATATAACTAATAATAATAGTAATATCCAAACGATTAAAAAATGTACTATTTCATTGAATTTGAGAACAATCAGCCTAAATTAAAAAAATAGAAACTATTAGTAATTATATAAATATAATAATAGCATCCTAAAGGAACCTTTGAAATTAATGAAATATATGGTATCGACAACAGTGTAGTCATGAAGGGAGGTTTATAATAAACGGCAGAGGAATGCACTATTTGTATATCTGAAAGCATAGATACTATAATCATGCCTTGCAGAGTAAAATAATTTATATTCTAGCATATGTGTATTTGTAATGAATGTGCAAAAAAAATTTAAGAAAAACTTAAGTAGTTCTAAATTGATTAACAACAACATCCATAATAAAATAGAGCAGGGATTTAAAATCCAAATCACTGCCCTGTTTGTAGAACTGGTATTTATTTCATTCTAATTATTTTTCTAGAAATAGAAACATTCATCAGATTAAAAAAAGTTTAATGAATTTTATTTTTTTAAATAATATCATTTATATTTCCTTGAAATCTTCTTCATCACTTTATAAGTTAAATGTTCTCTCAAGATGTTTGGCAATAAATAAGTTGTTATGAACCCCTGTATACGATGATAATAGTGGCCGTGAGTTGCATAATCTAATCCTAAACGTTATCTTTGATATAACAAAATTTAATTACAAAGCTCCTTTAGCACAAATTACAGGTAGAAGTGCTCCATTTCCTCTGATGTTTCCTGTCATAGGAGTCGTTATGTAGAGTGGTCTTAGAGATAATATTTCAACATTCTTAGGAACTTCATAGGATAGTGCTCTTGATAAAACATCATTATATGCTTTAGTTGCAGAATACACAGAATTGAAAGGTATTGGGTGGATGCCAGAAAAGGAGGATACATTTAATATTCCTGATTTCTTTCTTTTAATTAAAATCGGCAATAGAGCCTTGGTTAAAAAGGTTTATGGATAACAATTCACTACTATCATATCTAAAACATGCTAATCTTATAATTTATCTAATTAGGCAACCTAAATTAAAAGTTAGAAATACATGTGCAATCCCGACATTATTAATGAGAAGACCAATATCGAGCTAGTCAATTTATTTGACAATATTCTCAAAAAATCCTTTTTCTTGAGATCTTGCAAAATCAGCTATCACAATCTTAAATTTGGAAGTTGATGTTTTAGTTATTTCCTTGATTAATTCCTATGCCTTTTATTCATTTCTAGCAATTAGACACACATTAACATTTTATTTTGCTAATATTTCTACAAATCCTTTTCCTAGACCATCAGTTGATCCTGTGACTACTGCCCAACAATCTTTTCCATACTTTTACTGTATATTAGGAAAGGGTTGAAGACTCTTGTATATTTCCTTGATTGCCTAGTATACCCAATAAAGTATAAAGGATAAACCTATATAATAAAATATATCAAACATTAATATAATCAAGTCATCTCAATTGAATTTTCTAAAGTTCTTTCATTAGTTTGGAATTCCTAATGCCTTTCTACAGCTAAATCTATAAGAAACAGATTGAATGTCAATACTATTGCGAGATAGGGCTAAGGACTACAAACAATTAAATATTTTACCTTTTTAAAAGTCTGAAAAAGTCAAAAGAGTCAGAAAACTCATCATTCTAGACTAAAATGAGACAAATCCAATATACAAATATTGATAACAAAATTACAAATACTGTGATGTTATAATTAGTATATGTGAATGTAAATATTTTTAGATTAACTAATAAAATTGTACACCCATAAACTAAAACACCAGTTTCAATTAACGAAATAGTTTTCCCAGCTACCATATTCTAACTATCTAAAGCTAAACAAAACATCAAAATTATAAATCCTTGAGCCATTCCAGTGATGACCCATACCCAAAACTTTTTAAATGTAAATAAAGGGTTATCTCTATATTAGATATAAATCTTTGGCTTTGATTCCAATTAATTATGAGTAGTCTTACTCCATTACAAATTGTCATTTGATGGATACATTTCATCAAATAATGCATACAATATTTATGGCAATGATGCAAACACTGTATTGAATAACTGTTGCATCCATTAATCATAGAGATATTATCCACTAAACCCATTGAACATCCCAAACCAAAAGTAGGGGCTGATAAAAACTTAGTTTTTATAAAATATGTATAGAATGGTCAAGGCATTTCTTCTCGAGCATTCCACTCCATAATAAAATAACAATCTTCTCAAATATTTGAATTCGAATATTGCAAAGTCTGCTGCCCTAGCCGCTTAACTTCCTTCTAATCCTTATATCCCAATACCCACATTTGCCTAAGTTAATACTTTATTTTTGTACCTCTGTGATCATAGAAACATCATTAGCTCCATCACCAATAGCCAGAGTTCTAACCTCAGGATATGCCTCCTAGATTAATTGAACAACTTATTATTTTTATTTAGGGGAAACTCGAGCAACTATTACCACTCTTGATTACATAGCCTTCTTCAGTAAGGCCTATTTTAACTATCTCTCTTCTAGCATATGAGCCAAGGCTACCCCACTTATTACTAGAGCTATATTATTCTAATCGTTTATGTATTAATGGAAAACATCCTCTATCACTTGCCTGTTGAATTCACTTATTATTTACACCTAATCAGTTTCCTTAATTAATCCACATGAATATCCTATTGAGATTGATGTTTCTACTTTATCTCCTGTTAAAACCCATGTCTTTATATTTGCCTACCTTAATGATTGTATAGTCAATGCTACTTCGTCAGCAAGTAGATCTTCAACTGCAGTAATACCTAAATATAATAGATCCTTTTCTAAAATTGACTATATTTAATCCAACATCTTAGGGTCATTATATTCTTCAGCCATTTTACCCTTGGCTATTAAATCTATGGCTATGTTGGGATCAACGAATTTTTTGGCCAACATCAATGTTCTATAGCCACTAACAGCATAAGTCCTTAATTATTCCTAAAATCTTACATTTAAATACTTTTATCTAAATGTTGTCCTTCGTATTAGTCAGTTCCAATATTATTTCATCGGCACCCTTACAGTAAACAATGTAATCATTTTAATATTGAACTAAAATTGTCATTCTCTTCTTTTCACTGGTGAAATCAAATATCATATGTCTCTTAAACTGTTTGTTATTTACTGTTAGAATGGCTTAGTTATCGATTCCTTGATATTAAATGCCTAATGTTTGACAGTAATCCAAGAATGCCAACTCATCAGGAGATGAACCTATTAATTTATCCTCTGATTTGATCACTGAATGGCATAAACTTAAGCATAGTAATGCTTCCTGCTTATTAGTTGCATCTAGCTCTTTAAAGATCATTTTATTTTGCGTTAATGTTCCAGTTTTATCTGTGAATACAAAATCTATTTCTCCTAACTATTCAATCAAATTAGATTGATTTGCTTTTGAATTGATTATCACCTTATCAGCCTAAAGTATTTTACCCTACCCAAATTTAACTAATTCAACATTAACCATCAGAGATATTGGAATGAAATAACTTAATAATGAAAACCATAAGCCAATATCTATAAACATGTTTTCTGGCCTCAGACCAAGATAATCATAAGAAATATTCTTTTTTGTCCAAAAATACTCATAAGTGCTAGCAAATAAACAAAAGGCAAATAAGCAAAATGCAATCGTAATAATAGATAACCTCATATCTTTTTCCAATCTACTTCTTTTAACTCTTTATTTAGTGCAATTCAACATGATCTTGCAATCCATTCCTGTGTATATGCATAACCCGATTATCCATTTTGTATTTTATAGAACACATCCTCTTTCAATAAAATTACCATATTAGATTGGACTTGCTTATGAGTTAGCTAAAAAGTATGATCCTGTTATCTTATAAAGCATAGGATTCTTTTTCTCATAATTAAAAGTGACTTATTAATTCTATATAAATTTTGTGTTTATACATATTTTGAACAATTTGTAAGGCTGAAAGAAGTTTATAATTCGGGTATAGAATATTTTTATTTCAGATTCGTTTCTCCATCCATCTATTTGGTCTCTACATAAGCTATTCCTCCTTCTAGACTAGTAGATAGAATCAATATATCGGAGGGTATGATCTGATTTTCTTGAACACAAATTACATCTCCTTGATGCAATTCATCCCATTATGAGGTTTCGAATTTATAATTTATGAATCTCTTCGTCTTTCTATTATTTTCCTCTTAATCTGATTTATATCTATTTGATGTCGAATTGTTTACCTTTAATATTCCTCCAATGCATCTTTAAGCATGCTTATAAACATTACAATAATTAGTGGTCCATATACAACAGGAACACCGTTAGTATATGAAGTTGCTGGTATAATCTACAAAATTCCTATTATGATGAAATATATGTTTGATGGCTGAAGCAATTATTTAATCAGATTATAGGGCAAAAAAGTTATCCAACTAGTTTGCATTGTTGATATCATATTCGATTAGCCTCTTTTCATGTTCATGTCATCAGGAATAATCAATGTCTCAATTTTCTCATTAATTTGGAGATATTGATTACTCATTTATTTTTCTTTTTCTTTTTCTATATTTTAAAAAATATTTATAATAAATAATATGAAATAATTAGGGTCATTTATGATTGGATTTTATATGGCATTATATGGAATTTTATTAATAGTAGATCCTTGGACTTACCTAAATTATGATAGATCAGTAAGAGAGATCGGTACCAAAAATAACAACACATTTGTATCAACATTACTGAATCTAAGATATTTGTACGGAGTCGGTCATATATCGTCTGGTTATTGTATAATGAACGGGTATGTGTTTTTTTTAAACGAAGAATAACATCTATGAAAGTGTTTATCACAAGTCTCTACTTGTTGGACATAACTCTCTAGCTAGCATTCATGTAGGTGCACCCTTTGATGCAGGATATTATCTTGATTGGATTGATTAATTTTATTTGAAATATAAATTATAAATTTCAGAAAATTCTTTTTAATATCACTTATTTTTAAAATATCATATGGGATGTAGTTAGATAAAGTGTAAATAAACGATCACTTCACTCTAATATTATGAAACAAGGTCAACTAGGACCACTTTACTCTCCTCACCATCTATCATGAATAAGAAATTTGATAGGTGCTAAAAATGTTGGAAAAAATATGATAAATAGAAACACTTTTGCAATAATGTGCCGAAACTGACAACTGTAGGTATTATTACACAATTATAGTAGGATCTAGTTCGATACTCCTAAGAAGATGCCAGTTGGAGATACCGAAATGAATTCTTTTTTGTATTAGTTATTTATTTATATATCGTTTACTCTTAGAAGGATTCTCTCATTTTTTAGTTTCCAAGAAAGCAATAGAGTCATGTCACAGAATGTCTTAGGAAGCTACTATTATAATCATAAATGGAGAAATTTAAACATTTAAAAATATATACCAGGTCACTCAACATTATGTCTGATCGATTTCTTAGCCATCCAAGTTGAGTCATCCAAGAAATAAAATAATTTTGATCATTGAATCACTTATAATTTATAAATCCATTCAAATTAAGATCCTAATTTATAATATAAAATATTAATAGGTATTGTTGGCTAAAAGTTTTAATATAAAGAGAATTCGAATATTATCCTGAACCAATATTAGATGATTCCCAAAGTGCAATGTTTTCTAAATAAATTATTTGTAACTGCTTTAAATGATTTTATTGTTCAATTTTATAAATGGTTAAAAGTGAAACAAGAAATTTTTTATTAAATTTTAATATACTCACTATTATTACAGCACAATATGGCAGCTTGAAGTCTGAGAAATTATATTAGGAACCATTTATTATATGTTTTTGTCCAAGATAATTTATATTATTATTATATATTATAGATTGATTAAATTTAAATTTACCTTTTTTTACGCTAGAAATAGCATACTCTCTTACTAAGAGGTATATTCCAACAAATAGTTTTCTTAAAACTGGTCTGAAATGATGAATATTGATAAAAATAATTGAAAACTACCAAGTGGATAGAACTATTAATTTATGTATGAATAATATTTATGTTTCAGTCTACATTTGTAAAAGTCATTTTCTTAGAGCATTTGATTCTGGAAGAAATTAGCTCAGCCATAATTGTCGATATAATCTGCAGCTCAAGATATTATATAACTATTAACTATCAACTATCAACCTATATTATTAATTATTAATTTTCCATAAATATTTAACTCTCTAATGGAGGAAAGAATTATACAGTTTCCTTAATTTTTAGCTGCTAGAGGAGTAGAGATAGCTTAGATGCAAAATAGCATATAAAGCAAGTTCTTGAATACGACGAAACACCCATATTAGGTTTTGCACAAACATATGAGAAGGCGAGCAATGTCTCATAATAGATATAGGATTCCAAGTAGGGTAATATTTCAAAACTATCTTTAGTTGAGAAAGCAAATGCATGTTTAGGCATTAGTAAATTCTGAGAATGCACAAAAGATTTCAAAATGTAGAAAACATATTAGAAAAAATAAATTGTTTGTATTTTGGAACAGATCAAGATAGGTCGAATGGTTTGAGACTCATATATACCAAGCAAAGAGGATGAAGATGGTGAATTATTTTGGGTTTAAAGTGGCTTAAAATGCAAATGAAAAAAATTTCAGATCGGTACATAGATAAGTTGATCATGGCTGTGTCATATTTGATGCATCCTACCACTATGTAGTCAACGGGCTAGTAGATGATGGATTACAGGTAGATGGTCGTACAATAGTACACCCTTAGAATATAAACGAATCCGATTTAGAGGTATAAAAGAATTAATATTCAATATTCTAAATTATTGGAGGGAACTCATTAGACACAATAAACAAATTTCTTAGTTTATATGGATATTCTTATGATGGCACAAGAACATTCTATATATCAATATTGAATTACAAAGAAAAGATCTAATCCACTCCTACTTATGAAAAACCAAAATTTAAGTCATTTGACGATTATAACCAAGATATGGAAATGAATGTATAATTCAATAGCTAAGGAGATGAGGATATTGAACAAAAGATCTGGTAAAAAGAAAACAAAGAAATATTTGCGAAGTAACTACTATTTTAAACTAGAGACGATTCAAGGTGACTAATAGATCTAGATATACTCATAAAAGGAAGAAAAAACAAGAATACTAAAAACTACTTAAAGAATAAGTTAAAGTAAAGTAATAGCCTCCATAAGTGAAAGAACTTATTGATGAATCATTACAAAAAAAGGCTATGAGGTGGTTACTAAATCTTGAACAAAGAAATGATGAGATGATAATCGAAGAAAATCCTCCAGAGATGAAGTAATAGGAGAAGTTAATAGACAATACAATTCATTTAAATATTCTATTGATTCCACCATCTTAAATACTAAAACATTCAATTGATTTAGGTTATAAAATCATAATCAATATGGGTAATGGATTAAAAATTTGGAGATAATTTAATCAAATTCTCAAAATTAAAGCAATAGGTTTAAGGGATATCAAATAACTGTGTTTAGAAAACAATATTCTATTTGAAGATGATACCAAATAAGATTTATATGGAATATTTCTGAGAAGCAATAAGAGGCATAATTATAAGGCCTTGCAATTTCCATATCCTTTCTAATCTAATTGGAATTTATTTAACGAATACTGTCTTTGTACCCTAAAAGCTTATGGAAGCATTCCTCATGAGAGAGCAATCATATTTCAACCTACAAACTAAGATCTTGAAACATTAAGTCAAGGGATAAATAAAATAGAAGTGAATGTTTTGGATATTAAGTTGCCAAAAATTCATAATAGGATTGAGTTATTAAAATATGAAAGGGAAGTTAACCAAATAGAACCAGATAGGAAGATACTTGGTTTTGTACTTCATGGGAACTTTTCTTTATAGTTCGGACAGGGATTAGGATAAGGAAAAATTGATTCAAAATACAAGGGATAAAAGTTTCTAGTTTTATTTAGGAATCACTATTCTAAATACTATTTCTTTGCTGATTGTGAAACAGAAATATGAAAATATATAAATACAAAAATATATAAATATATAGATCATCATTTATTTTGTTAAATATATTCGTTTTAATGAATTTAAATTCTTGTCGCTGAATTGTTATTTGATTACACTTATTTCAATACAGGTCTCGTGTCTTAATGTATTCCTGATGTCGATTCATCAAGCTGATTACTTATATCTTGAATAACATTTTAATTGCTTTCATCTAAGTCAATGAAGTATTCAAATAAGTTTATGTAATCTTGATCAAGTAATTTATAAGTATTGGTATCAATTTGATTATCGCAATACTTTATTTTTTGATATAACTTTATATCCTAATCAATATGCTTAATTTTTGCACTATCAGTATTATCTATCATATTTGATATCATCGATTAGTTTATTGATAATTTCTTCATATATTTAAACATCAGCATGTTCTCATGCGGTAATAACAATTTCTTAAGTATCTCTATTTCTCCAAATTTCTTTTAGATGTGCTTAATATCTAGTTTTTTATCTAATAATTGTCTACTTTTTTGAATTATATCCTCATTAAGTTTGTTACATCTAAAAAATGAAGTAAAAAATTAGATTTTAGATATTTTGTAACTCATTTTCTGTAATTTCAATTTATCCAATGCATCCTTTTTAGAAGATATATTCATTCTTTTTGATAGAGGTTGTCTATCATAAATTTAAGAAGAGTTCAACTAAACCACAAAAAATTTATTGATCATTTCTAGTTCCATCAGGAATTTTACAATTGGTCCTACAATTATTAATGTACACCAATAGATGGCTTACTATAAGCCTCCTACCACTCCAATAATATCTAAAATTTTAGGGTAGCTCCTATAATATTCAAAATATCTTTATTCAAATTATAATGTATGTTCTACAATCGTTTATGTCGAAATAACTCCTATAGTCTCAGTTTCGCTATCACAGAATATGCTAGGCTATAAGTCCAAATCCTGCACAAAAAACCCTATGTCAGTGTATATGTTTGCCAGTTTATATTCTGATATGAATTACTTTAAAAACTTAGTATTAAAAGTAGTATACGTAGATTAAATTATTGGAACGAAAGGAGTTGTTTAGTAAAAATCTATCATTGTATCTTACTTATAAACAGTAAAATATCCATTATCGAGCTTCTATTGTATCAATGCATTTGAAGAGCAATTAGAGTTATTACAAATTTTTAGGAAAACCTATACATATTAAAAGTTGTTAGAGCCAGCCTAACCCTGCAGAATTAAGGGTCTCTACAACCATTCCTGATAATTAATGCAATGGATTCCAGATATGTTATAATCAATGAAAAATTATTGCTAATAAACGTTCTAAAAATGATCTTTAGTGCATTTGGTCATACTATAATTATAGCATGTAAGTGTTGCATTTTGATTTTACAATCTTTATCTGTGACAGTTTTGGACAGACAATGAGTATATGCCATCTTAAGGTATCCTAATTAAATTTGAATCAGATATTCCTAACGCGTATGTATAATTATTTGGCCCTAAGTAAAATTGCTCTATTAAAATTTTAAGCATTTACATCTGTCTCTTAATTCCAACGTTCAGCAGATATAACTGTAGGATTCGACATATTGATCACATCGATTACACTTTGTATTCCAAAAACTAAACAAAATATAATCAATCCTAATGAGCAGGCGATGCCTAATTTAGTGTTGAACGAATCTGATTTATTCATCTTCAAGTGTATTGGGATCGAGAACAGATCAATCGATTTAAGAGTGTCATGTATTAAATTGATCATATTAAGAAAAATAATAAAATAAATTTTTTATATATGGAGGAATACTATCAAGAGTTCAAACTAATATAGAAACGGATTTAGTTAAGGGATAAGGCATCAGCTGAAGTAATCGAATAAATGGAACCTTGTGACGCAAGAAAGGTTTTGCTATCTGATTATGGATATTACAATTTCTTCTATTATTGCACAAGATTAGCGCCTGTACTAATAGTTGGTGGACTATACTAATTCAAGGCTATTCAGAGAAAGAGTAAATTTTTTCATAGAGAAATTTTAATTGCACTCTCTTTGATGGGTGGAATGTTTTATGCAGATTATCAAGCTTCTGAATGGTTTTGGTAGAAACATGGTCATTTCATTTTAGAGAATTCTAGTTTTAACGACAATGGAATCAAGAAAGTCCAAATGGATAAAATGAGGGATTTATACTTGAAAAGCAAAAACTAAAAAGCAATAGTGGAGAATAAATAAAAAATGTATGATTGAAATTTAGGATTTTTATTAATTAATGGATTAAAATCTATATTTATAATTTTTTTAAACAACTGTCTTTTTCTATGGATTGAATTTTTTAGTCTTGATTCTGAAAAAAAATACCTACTGGGTGTTTGTCAAGAGTTTATTAGATTAATAAATTGTCTTAGTTTATTAACCATTTATATATTTACTATGGTTTTTTTATCTAAAATAATGTAATAAAAAAATAAGATATTTAAGGCAGTTCAATTTCATGTTCTGAAAATCTAGGGAAAAGACGACTGAGTTATTAAAGATATGAAAACAATAATTAGAATATGAGATTTTTTGAAAAAAATGAATATAAGTTTATCAAGAAATGTTATTTCCACGTCTTCGAGATATGATAGTACTTTTTTCTATTGTTAAATATGAGAATATACATATATCTGACAGTTTAGACATAAATTTGCAATAATGTTTTGATTAATTTAATCTCTTAAGGCATTTGTCACACCTGGATGGTTTGGTCTGAGTTATCATTATAGTAGATTAGGAGCTTTTATAAGAGTTGCCCTAAGAGTCACTATTATTTTTCATTTATTGGCAAGAGCATCCCATTTGAACTAATTAATATTATTCTAAATTTTTTATTAAATCCATAATATCCTCTTAATGGTTAAAATCCATAATGCTATCTAAATCAAATGATATTGTTTATTTGGCTACATGTATCTGAAACTCCACCTATTCTAGTGGTAAGAAACTAAACTAAGACCTTCCCGTATTACGATATCTCCATCAAACAAAATTTCTTGAATAACTGACACGTTTTTAATAATCACTTATGAAAGAATAGGGAATGATATTTCTTCTTCAACCAATATCTAATAAGAAAGGAATTCAATATAGTTTATAAAGTTTAGAGTTTTTGTAAAATATAGAATCATCTTTATCTCAGTTTTTTAGCAGTCTTCTGGACATTATTGTACTTTGTTTAACATCCGAAAGAGTAGAGAAGAATTTACAAAAATGCTTCTAGTTCCCATATTTTTACCAACATTTCCCACACTTAAAGCTAAAGGTTATCGTTTAAGAGGAGGAGTTAGTACTAGAAGTAGATGTAGGTTTAACAAATTAGGTTTTTGTTTATTTGCTGCAGATAACACTTCCCATTTCTATTATTTATTTAATTTAAATTATATTAATTTCGATGACCAGATTTAATTATTATAAGGTCCAAGAAAAATCTTAAATTTATATTCATTATAATCCAAATTTAGCCACTAAAAATAAATGGTCTGATGGGAAATTCTCTGAGGGTAAACCACTATCCGTTTAGGTAAGCTCGGGAATGTATGATTCCAATAAATTTATATTTTTATAAAGGATGTAGTCCTTAATGCCAATTTCTAGTTTTCCTCTATTCTTGGCTGTAGTTGGAACCCCATTATTAATTGTTTTTAACTGTGTTAGTTTGGTAAACTCAGAAACGGCTTCCAACTCCGGTGAAGTATTGAAATCTCCCACCACTATGATTTTTTATTCAGTAAAATTGGCTGCTAGCTGTGTTAGTTATTCTTTTCTAACCTACTCAAACTAAAACTTTGCCTTCAAATGTGTCACATATAGTTCGATCTAGCCTATCCTTATCCTAACATAAAATTGGTTTTGTTATTTTCCTTCCTCAAAATAAAACTTAACCTATGGCTCCTCATTAAAGGGTATCTTCGTGGCTATAAATATTCCATCTTTATTGTTCTCAGATGGCTTCTTGTAAAAGTAAGTCTTGTAGCCCTTCAACAAATTTCCATAAAATTAAGGTTCGTCGACTTCCTCGAGACAATAAATGTCTGCATCTGATTCTTAAATTATCTTTTAAATTAGTTTCTATCGATATTCCCATTGTAAGAATTTGGTATCAACCTTCGGAAAGGAGTCTGGTGTGCATAGGGAATTAGCCAGGGTGTTCCATTACAATATTTTTAATGATTCCATTGAAATTAAATTTATTTTTTATATATTCATACTTCAATTTCATATACATAATAATGAGATTCTTATATTATTTTCTGAAAAATATTATTAAGAAATTCATTATTTTTATTAAAAATTATCCTAGTGCACTTTGGTACTGGATTAAAGTTCAAAACATTCAGCCTAACAGATGCCAAAACCTGATAAAGTAAATTTTCTAGAACTGTGGGATCTTATGTGTTAGCAATAAAGTCATAAAACCATATTGTTAACTAATATTGATAATATTAAGTACTCCAAGTCTCCAATCTGAAAACTCCGTAAAATAGAGAGCAATCAGGTTATACTACTCTTGTGATGCCATTATAAATGGATTTTTTAGATAATTTATAACCTCATCCACCTTTTCTAGTTACTCATTCTGAAAATTGTATATAAGTGATTTATGTTAATTTTTTAGGTATTTCTCCAACCCCAAACTATTGCTTATTGCAGAGATTTAAATATTTTCCTTAAGTTATAAATCATGATTGTTGAAGAAAAAATCATCTTCATAGATGATCTCTTAATTTTATTTCATTCCCATTTTCTGATAAACCTTTTGTGCCAATAAATTATCCTTGTAAACGTAGAGTTTACATTTTTTAGCTCCATTTTATTATGCTACACCTATGAATTATGTAAATAGAGATCTGAAAATATTCTAAGATCTATACTCTTTCTCTACATACACCTAGATATATTATAATCAAATATACCGATTGAATCCATTGTACATAACCATTGTATATATTATACTCTTTGGTGATCATAATGCTACCCTTAGTTATTTCATCTTATCTGAATATCAAATATAGTCCAAAATGTTCATTCTAAATTAGATATTCAGAAGCTTATTTCACTAGTGTTGGATCTAACTTAACATTTTCTGTCTCATCTGCCAATTTTACGATTTGATATAGGAATGAGTCGATATCTTGAATTTTCCCTTGCTAAACAAATTACATTATGAAATAAAAAAATATAATAAATTTATTATATTATTTTATTTACTAACATAAATTATAAGTATAATTAAATAATTATAGAGAAATAATAATTAAATCAAATTAATCACATGATAATTCATCATATCAGAGTGGAATCAAAATGAACATTATATTAATATGCAAAAAGATTGCCAATACGATTCAAATAAAAGGTTTATGGATTTAATAAATTAATTACACGATGAAAATACCTAATTAAGGATGGAGAATATAAAGTTCCGAAGAGCACTAGGCATAGAAACTAACTTCTCGCCAGAATAGATAAAGTTAAATTTAATTAGTCCTGAAGGATTTATGATGACAAAAACATCAAAACGAGGACGGCCTCGAAAAAATTTCTAATAAACAGGATTAAGGCTGGAATAATAAAAGAGAGCAGCATATAAACCTAGAACGAAAGGAAATGCACGTCCCTTATATTTTGCTGATGAGCAAGCGTAGACCAATCCAATAGTTTAAGATATAAGAAGTAAATATCTACCTCCTCCAGGGTATGTTCCCACTTATTAATTGCAGAGCCCTATAATTCCAAGGTATTTTAGAACAATCGACACCCCAGAAGATATGTATGACAAAACAGAGCAGATTACAAAAAAGATAAGCATTAAATTACCAGCAAGATTAAATATCTGTGATCCGAGTCCTCTACACCAGTAGCCTATAGAGATAAACCAGATTGTAAAGGAGGAGAAATTTTAAGAAGCATAATGATAAAATATATTATATAAATTAATGGATAACTTCTAATTGCCTCATAGTAAGTTGTTTTATTACATATCGCATATGTATAAGTTGGACATAATTAATGATTATGAGAAGTAGGCTTTGAGAGGTATGGTATGTTTTAAGCAGAGCTTGTTATTGTTGAGAAAATAAAAATATTCTAGTATTTAGAGGAATACGAATGCAGTTAGGATGAACAGAAATTTCAAAACAATCTAATATCTCTGGTTAGATAGAAGGACATATCAGAATTATTGAAGCTATTCAAATAAGATGATTAGGATTCTGACTACAAATTTCCAGACGAATCTTACAAAGTAAATGTGAAATCCCCCAGATGAAAAGTTTTATTTTTATATTAATATATATTTTAACATTATTTTATTTTTGAAATGCAACCAAGAGAGTATTTTGTCTCAGGGGTAGATATCTTTCAATCGTAATAATATAGTAACAATAGGTTTCCAGAAAACCAGTCCTATTTATAAAATACATTACCTTAAGAATATGTTGAATCCACCTAACCATACATTGCTAAAGACAGAGGACTAGAATATTTCTTAGCCATATAAAATGAATACAAAAATAGGAGAAAAGTCACTACATACTCATCAGATGCATTATTTGATTTATGGAAATTATTGAATAAGGCTGAAAAATCAAAGGAGGGTGTCGAAACCAAGCCAAAAAAGGAAGCTACAAGTGTATCAATTTCATTTAAAATTATAAAAGCAACTTTTAAAAGAGGAATAACAAAGAAAATAATTTTTGAAAGAAGTCTCATTAGCAGATCACAGAGATATTCTCTACACACTCAAACTTCATGCAGAGGAGTAAGAAAGAGCATTAAAAATGAGAAATTTCCTAGATGATGCCAATTCTTAAAAGTCCCAAAATAAATCAAAATTATCAGTTAAGGAAAGATCTAAAGCCAAAGATAGATTATATAAGAAAAATGAATCTTTTGCCCCTGTTATTGATCCTTAGATCGACAAAATTAGAAAAAGAAATCTATTCGTCGAATAAGTTATCAGTTCCTATAAGAAATAAAATCCTGATGCAAAAGATTTCAGATATCCATACATTTTGGTGGAACATTGGAGTTAAAATAGCAAACAACCTCCAGGAAACGAGAATGATTTTGACCAATATTACGAGGATGCCATGGAATACTTATACTAAGCATATTATAAAAAGTTCGGATTCTACTCTGAGAGCACCAAAAAAATTATAAAATTTTGGAGAGATTCAACCCTTATGTATGAGGAAAACTGTTTATTTTTTGAATCTGAAGAAAACCTAAAGAAATTGTTGGGAGACTTTTTGGAATAAAAAAAAATGAGAGATAGATTGGCTGTGGAAATAAAGTAGAAATAATTATAAGATGACTTGAAGGATAAACGAGAGAAGCTTCAATCATAAGTAATCAAAAAATAAATTGAAAAAACTCCTTTACAAGAAATGGCCAAGCCCAAGGATAGATTGAAGAAAGGAAAAACATTATTAGAGCTCAAAAAAATGTATCCGAATGATAAGATTTTGAGAAGAATGTTGCTCTAAGAGTTTAAAGATACGAAAGTAGCCAAACACCCACTAGAATATGATATTGTTGATAGTGATGAGGAGAATAAAGTTAAAATTAGACATTTAACACAATCTCAAAAGCTGGAAAAGTTAGAAGAATTTGAGATTCCAGATAAACTGAAGGCTGAAGAGCTGGCCGAACTTTTTTAAAGAAGATTAGAAGAATATTATTCAAAGAAGCATGTTGAATTAAGATAGAAATTAAAATAGGAGAAGGAAGTGATTAAATAAGATCAGCAACTTAAAAAGTTTATATCAGACATGGCACAAAAATACTTGAAGCTTAGGTAAAGAAGATTGGAAGAATAAATCCCTACAGTTAACTAATATGTGTCTTAGCTATACAAAACCTGTTAGAAGAATCATGGTAAGGCTCTCCTCAGAAATTTCCCTCATAAAACTTATGGTGAATCGAAAAGATTGAAGAAGAAATCATTTCCTGGGTCTTTCAAAAGATATTTCTTTCAAGCAATGAGAGGGTATGTGAGAAGGAAATATGATTACATGAAAGATAAGAAGAATAGATTAGGATTTTGGGCCCCTCCTAATGGAAAAAATATGTGTGTAGTTCACAAGGATTCTTTATGTCCTCAGGGATGCAATAAATAAACTCTCAATCATAGAGTGTATGAACAAACTCGAATGGTTAAGCTAGCAGCATTAAATCAATAAAAACCTCAAACATCAGTTTGGGACAATGAAGGATACATTGAGGAAAGAAAAAATATCATGATGACTCTGTCTGATGCAAAAGAGTGTACCTTTTAACCAGCTGTTTGTTACAGGATGCCTGATAAAATGAAGAGGATTGTTATCAATATGCATAATTGGGGACAAACGATTGTTGGTTCTCAAGGAACTCTTAAGCATTTTGTTGAATAATTTGGAGAAAACTTTAAAAAAGTTCCCATGATATACAGATTTGGAATATTCAAAAGAGCTTAAGTTCATTTTAGGAAAGGAAATTACAAAACAGCTTATCAATCCTTAGCTGAAGCATTTAATATTTGGGATTTGAAGATTATATTCAAGGATCCTGAGGTTAAATAAAAGAAACAACATCCTATTTTTAACCCCTAAAATTTAGGAATTGATCAAGAGTTCTTTGATAAATAAAAGCACGAAAACCTATAGCTTACGGAGCCAGAATTTTAAGAGTAAGCAGAATATAAATTTTTATTTGAAGTTTACTGTTTCATAAAATAACTTGAGGCATATGAAGAAGAATTATAACGGGCCAAGGAAAATGTCTTAAAGATGTCTAAATCAGATCAAAAGTTTTCTAATAAATCAAATACATATAATGAAAGAAAGACTAGAGTGAAACAATAGATGTGTCCATTGGGGCATGAATGTCCGTCTTTTAAGACAAGATGGCCCAATTCAAACATCACTGGTGTGACACCTCTCGGATCCGACTGTATGTTTGCTCATCATCCCTTCGAACTTAAATTCTAATAAGAATTGAAGGCTAGGAGAAAATGTTTAGAAAGCACATTGTCTGCAATAAATTCAAGATTAACAGGATAACTGAAAAATGCTCCTTGGCATCCCTCAGGAACTGAGCTCCTAAAATGCATAGGCTGCTCAGACAAAACCATGTGCTCTGAGTGTTAACTCAAAAAGTAAAAGTTGGAAAAATTGAATAAACTTTAAGTTAAAGCTAAGAAGGCCTACAAGAAAATTAAAGAGAGGAAACACTTTAAAGAGAAAAGAAAATTAATGTAAGCTCAGGCTGATCATCTGAATATAAAAATAAGTTGTCTCAGTAGAGCTAATGCACTATTTTAGAAAGAAAGGTATTCAGAGGCATTTAATGTCATTTTAAAAGCTGTCGAGATAGTAAAGAATGAACTAATAGAGACTCAACAAGAAAATGAGAAATTCTCTTAAACTTTGAAAACTAAATTACATTTAGATCAAGGTAAATTATTATTTTATATGATTAGATATGGACATAACTATTAAAGAGGTTTACAGCTCTACAAGGTAACTCAACCCAGATGACCCTTAAGAGGCTTAGAAGTTACATTAATATGCTAAAATGACTGGGCTCGGAGCATAAGAAGAGCCAGATGCAAATAAATTCATAAATACTTAAATTGAGATTTTATACAAAAAGATAGAAAAGAAATTGGAACATACTCTCAAGGATATCGACCTTATGAAGACCAAAATTGAGAAATTAGAAGATTTGGAAGATTAAAGAGCCAAAAGTAAGGATAAAAAAGAAATGAAAATGTGTCCTTCATTAATGAAAGAAGGGTTATGTACGAAAGGGAAGGATTGTCTATATGTTCATAACTATTTGGACCTAGACATGGTTCCAATCGATAACAAGATTGGAAATTTAAGTTTATCTGTTAAAGTTAAACAAGAGTCATTAATAAACTCAAAGCCCCCTCTGCCATGGATTGCTACTAGCGTCAAAGATGCTGATAAATGTATATATTAAATTAAATTCAAACAATCTTAGATTAAGACACCCATAAGTATGACAAAGAGATAGAGTAAGAGAATATGATGAAATCGAAAAAAACCAAAAGGTCCCAGTCAACGAAGAGCTTCTACGATTAGGACATTGATGACCTGAAGACACCAGTGCATGAGAGAAAAAGAAAATAATGAATTATTATTAATATGAATCACCCAAAATTCGAGAAATTAGAGTATATCAAACAAATAGCAATCAATTAGTAGGAAATACAAGAAAGTAAAAAAAATAATAAAACTTTAGTGGAAGATGTGGAAGATCAAGAGCCAGGTACTGCTTAATTGCCGATATGCAATTAAAAAATTGAAGGATCCAAAACGATAAACTCATCTTCCAAATTTATATAATAGTCATAGGCTCAGTAATCAAATTTTTTAGGTGTTCTAGATAATGAGAGTCTAAGGATTCCTTTGTAGAATTCTATGAATTTAGATATACGGGTTAATACGAATGATGACGATGAAATGAGGGATTTTACGAGAGGAGATGATAAACACATAGATCTAACTAAATTGAGAAAATATATATGATATCATTTTATATTAAATTTCTTATCATTTTTAGTGAAAAAGAATTCGTGATTTCTTAGTTTATGATTTGTGTGTCTTTCCTCGTAACATTCTGGACAATAAAAGTTTTTAGGCATGCAACTCTTGCAAATCCTTGTCATTAATTCATGCAAGCAAAATTAACATCTAGCATCATTTAAGGGTAGTTTACCCAAATCCCCTATCAAGTCATGAGGTTCTTCCTAATGCAATATTTACTTAATATATTTTTTAACTTTAATTAATGATGGTAAACATTTTTACAATTTATCAAGATCTGCAAAAGTCTAACTGAGCTAGGTTCTCGATTTGCTTAATTCTTATTCCTGCTTTTGGGGAACTAATTGCTCTTGTTTCTCTTATTAAAATTTTGATTTGGTTTGCTTCTTTGGAACCTCGATCTAAAGTTATTATTTTTTAACAGTTTCTTACTATTACTCACCTTAGAATGAAAACTATTGAGGAACTCCATTTTATTTAGGTAGCAGTGTTGGAAGTTCTGGTGTGCCCTTAGAGGGAATATCATTTTAGAATTAATCATCCATCTGAGAAGTGAATTTTAAGGAACCAATTTATGGTCTTTGATTATTTTTTGTTACTTATGGTTACTGCAATTGCTGTTATTATTCTTCATATTGATCTTCTTATTTTTCCTCTTAAAATGATTCTTACACTTAACTTTTTTATATTTCTTATTATGGTTGTAATTTCTATTATTCCTGGTACTCCTTTTAATTTTTTATTCTCTATAATTCATTTGCTTATTTTTCTGTTTAAAGCTAAGCATCAAGTGCCCTTCTTGCTTGTAATTCCCTTTGTAACTCATCATTATTATTTTCTTTAATAGCCTTCTCATAGTTCCTTTTAATTTATTTATATGCTTGTAATTTCAGATTCAACCTCTGATGCAGTTTCGTGAAGTCCTATGCTTCTAATTTAAGTGAATATTTCTTTCCCGATAGATCCGTAAGTTCTGTTTCTAAGTCATCAATGTTTTTCAAAATCATTTCTTTCTTTTCATCCAATTCCTATATGGCTTTATCTCTCCTTTCTTATTACTCTCTCAATTCTTTTCTCAATTTTTCCAATTACTTACGAAGCGAATATAAATTTGTATCAGTAGCTTTCAATTTATCATAAGTTTTTTCATATCTTTTTAATTTTTATAAAATCTTATTACATTATGGCTTGAGTGAATATTCAATGTTCTACTCTTCTTCTAGTTATTTAACAACATATTTTTTTAAGAACTGAATATGAAGTCTCCTCTCATCAAGTATAATTGGATTTTACACATCCTAAATATCACCCATAATTTCCTCAAACTTCCTTTACACTTAGATGTTTTTTGTCAAATAAGCCATAAATTCTTATTATGTTAAAACTCCATTAGAATCATCATCTAATTCAGCTATGAATTTTTATATTTCTTATTCTTCGAGATTTAAATTTAATCTGCCTAAATTATTTTTGACTTCTTGGATTGTTAATACACCATCTTTATCATCATCTAACAGTTGATAAGCATCAGCTATCTCTAAGCCATTTTTTATAATTTCTCTTAAAACCTTAACAGATATCTAAACCTACCCCAATTCAGATAAATTTTCTGGACTATAAGACGCATTAGATGCTTATGAAATGCTAGCCATAGTTGTATTTTACTATGAACTGCCTTAAAGTTTTAATTTTTTCAAACTTGTATATTTGTCATTACCAAGAGGGATGACTGATTCATGTTACTATTTTTATCTTATTTCCTAATCACACTCTTGAATATTCCTCTCTAACTTAAACAATTCTGATTTCAAGCTATCATTTTCTCTTTATAGAGCAACTAATTTATCTTTTTCATATTTTGATGCATGTTTTTCATCTTCCTATTTAGCTTATTCTATCTCTTGTTTTTAAGCCTAATACATCTATTTCATCTCTAATAATTTTTCAGAATTATCCTTTAGAACCTTAGTGTCTATGTCTTTCATTTTCAGCTAATCCTCATTCTGTTTAGCTTATTTAACCTTTAACATTTAGTCTTACTCTTTCAATTATTCAATCATCTTCTTCTTCGTTGCCTTCTTCATTTCAATAAACATTTGCCTTTCATTTTTAAGCTATTTTGTATCAGCCTTTTCTGAGTCTTCTTCTAATTTGCCTTTTATACCCTCTCCTATTCGGAGTTCAAATTGGTTCTTTTTAACTTTAGCCTCACTTCTTTCTGTAGGTTTCTTGATCTCAATTTTCTTAGTTTTTTCATCTATTTTGACTGGTTTGTCTAGCTTTTTTGCCAAATCTTTAGTCAATATCGCTGCCTTCTTCTAATTATCTATATTCGGGTCTTCAAGCTTTTTCTTAGTTTCTTTATCAAAAACAAGCTTTTATTTTGTAACTGGCTTTGGTGCAATTATTTTTGGTTTCTTTTTCTCAACTTGCTCTGCTATATATATTTCATCCTCTTTCTTTTTTAACTTCTCCTATTTTTCTTTATGATTTTTCAATAATTATCCTACCATCTATTATTAGGATGAAGCTTTAGCTGATGTAGGTTTCTTAGATTGTTTTTTATTTGTATCTTGTACTTTAACCGAGACTGCATCAATACTCTCTAAATTTATCCTACTTTAATCATTGAGTTTAGATTCATCCTTACTTTAAACTTCAGAGATATTATCAATTTCCTCTTTTTCTTATTCTTATGCATCACTTTCTTAATTATCTTCCTGATCTTCTTATTATTGCTAATTTTCATCCTATTGTTCTTAATTCTATTGATCCTGATTTTAATCCTCCTCTTAATTGTCATTATGTTAACTTTATTCATTATTTTACTCTTCTTGTTCTTTTTAATTATCTTCTTCCTCTTCTTGTTTTTCTTAATCCTATCCCACTTCGTCTTTGTTAGCATCTTCATTTTGATTATCATTCTCAAAATCGTGCTCATATTCATCATCACTCATTTTTTACGAGCTTTATAAAATAATTTTTATAATTTAAAAATCAAGCTAACTCTTTATTTATTTTATCATCAAGGTCCTCAAACTTATTGTGATTGCAAACCTACTTAAGATCAAACCAATCAGTTTTCCTCATGAATCTGTCTAATTCACCTGATTTGATCCATTTTACAAGTTTCTCGATTGCAGATCTCAATGTTGCTTCATCAATTTCTCTAATCAGTCTGATTGACTTTAGTAAAACATCTAACAAAAGTGCTAAATTAGAATTATCTATTGATAAAGTGTTTAAATCCTCAAAATTGATAGATGATATCATATAGTTAATTAGAAAATAGTAAATTGACCTGGCCTCTACCTAATTTATATCGTATTTTAGAACGTTTAGGAGATCTTGCATTATGTATATTCCCTCTTATAAGTCTAATTATTCAGTTTCTGCCTTTCTATCCAGGCTCTTAAAAAACCATATCAAATGATTAGGAGTAGTTATTTAAAAATGGATAAGAACTTGAAGTGCTTTTGAGGCCTGTCTAAGATGCTTCCATTTTGTAGATAGTGTAAGCCCTACCAAATCTGGATTATTGTCGAGGTCTATATCATTTGCACTTGTAAAATAATGCAGATGGCTCTACTGCATTAGAAAAACATAAATTCTCTCTAACTGTGGAAGCATCTTTGTGTCAGGTTCATATTCTGATTCATCAGGCTGATCTGTGATGTATTTGACAATAGATGGAAAAAAAGTGTCTACACAAAGTTCTAAATAATCCCCTGCTATGGTCTAAAATTCCTTCACCAGCTCGATATCTCTTGATTCCTCCTTAGCCAAATCAATGAGAGTTGTTTTTAAATGTTTCCTTTCAGCTTAGTCAAATGGTCTTATCGACCTTATGCCTTAGTAGAAATAAAGTCTATCCTAAAGATCTTACAAAGGGTTCACTTTAAAGTAATCTATAATTTTTTCAATATTTTTAACAACTGGACTTAGGTCTTACTATCTTAATCCATGACAGAAATTCAAATATAGGAGATAGTATTCTTTTTTTAATAGGAATGATTAGTGTTTTATGAACCAAGTATAGATAGAATTCATGCCATCCCATTTTATTAATTAAAAACTTTAAAGCATGATAAATAAATTCCACAAATCAACGCTCACAGTATGCTTATCGAAATCATTCAATTTCTAAAAATGTTAATTGGTTTCATCTAGAATATCTTCTAATCGACTCAGGAAAGTGTAATATTAAATTTAATTTTGTACTAAACCAAATTTTGCCCCTTCAAGCTAGTGGAATGCTTAACATGATATTCTTATTTTCTATTAGATTTAGTTTTCTTTATTTAGTTTGCGGACTGAGTCTATCAATATTTCTGATGCCTTCGATTGAAATGTGATTGTTTTTCTTTCAGAGAATTTAAGAAATATTTTCATTAATTTTATTTTCTTTTTTTAAATGTTTATTATATTTTTGCTATAATGCATATAGTGTAGATTCTCATACAGTTGCTCAAACAAACACTAAACATTTGAGATAGATGGAAAACTGTTTTGTAAGGATCCAAATGTAGAACAGCCCCAGATGCCTGACCCTCGATTAAGATTGGAATTGATTGACTGTGATTACAAGCCATTTGAATATACGGCATTGAATACTTCATTATATGTCAACATAAACGAAATTCACCACACTGGGACGTTGAATGACATATCACAAAATGTATTAAAAATAAGACTAAGACATCAATTACAAGATCAAATCAGATCAAAGTTATGAAAGACATTTACCTCAAGAATACCATGAGTATGGATGTCCACATTACAAATATCTATTCGTCATCAAATTTACTAAGAGCACAATTTGATAAAGTGGAAATGTTATCTGGCGTAAGACAAAAGGCATTCACAGTCATATTCTCTTAGGTACAAAGCGATGTGGCTAGTAAAACATTCGAAATATGGGTGGCCATTGAAATAGGATACGAATATCGCATCCCTCTCCGCATCCTCATTTATGATAAAAATCTCTAATGTGGTTATACTAAATACCAATGTTCAGCAGCTTTAAACAGAGACCTTGATTTTGGTAAGGTAGCAATTCATTAATAGATAAGAAGAAAATACCTAATAAGTAATCCGAATCCCTTGAAGATTGATGTTAATTTTAAAAATCAAGAATACAATAACAATTAAGTCAGAATCATACTAGAGAGTCCAGAATTGCTCAAATCATGTGTAAGACGTAAAATGCAATTTGAGTTATAGCCATTTGCTAACATATCATTGATAATTGTACTAAATACCAACTAATATGGATAAGTAATGAGGGAACTTACACTTAAAACACCCTACGAATTCATTGATTTGCGAGTAGAAGCAGAGGTAGTTCAAGGTAGCTTGAACTTTTACCCAAATATCATCTCTTTCGATCCCTACGTGTTGAATTAAAAACAAAACATACTATTATCATTACGACAAACTTACAAAAACGATATTGAAATTAACAGAATTACTCATTTTAGGGACAAATAATTATAACAAATAAATATCACATAGCTAATTGATTATCCAATTAGAAGAAATAGAAAGCTTTAAATATTGTAACTGGAATATCAAACCCTTTAACTGTTAACCTCATAGATTATTTAATTGATACCAGAGAATCAACTGTTTTTTGAGAAGTTGAGAAATATATATACTGCATCGGAAGTAATGTAATTTAACAATCCTAGAACAATATACTTGAATACATCTGTATCTTAATAAGTGGAATTACCAATATTCTTTAAAGCAACTAATATAACAGTTTTACCCATTAATAACAAAAGAAATTTAAAATTAGAATAAAATGATTAACTAGAGTACCATCACTTTATGTAAATATTTATCATCATTCTTAATATAATCTATTTGACTACTCGATTGAAATAAATATTGTTTAATAGATGGAAGGTACCTGAAACCTCAAAGTATTTAATAGAATTACAAAAATAATCATTTGCTGAATTATCAGCCTAATATAGTTTATAGAATCTGTTTTTAAACTTTCTACCCCCTCAAATAGAAAAGCCTATTTCAGAAGAAACGTTATCCAAATAATTTAGCTAGGAAATCGAAGATGATGAATACATTTAAGAAGAACAGGAAATAAGTTCATCAAGTTTCTCTTAAGGAGAGAGTATATCATAAGAAGATAAGGGTGAATTTACATCAATGGGAGATATCCTTACTCAATAGGAAGAACAATAAAACAAGTTTAATATATTTAACTAGTATCCATTTACAGTGCCTAATAAGGAAAGATCCTTACCTCCTGTAAGTGAACTGTTATTCTGTTACCCTCATTAAAGTGATTCAGAATCCGATAATGATGGATTGACATTTAATGTATTTAAATAAACCTAGCTCAAATTACCCTAATTCTAGTAGAGTAAATTGCAAATCCCATAAAAATTGAATGAGAAGAGACATGATATTTATGAAGATTAGTCCATATAATAAAGACTTTCAAGTCTATTATAGGAGTAATCAAATCAAGTGTCCTCACCAAAACCTCCAGGTTTGAATGAGAACTCATGAAATAATAATAAAAACAAACAATAAACAATAACAATAAATAATATTTAATATATATTTACATATATGTATTCAATCCATTATTAATATTTCCCTTTATTGCCTATTTTTATAATATTTATATCCAATTATAGACAATCCTACTACAATTAGAGATCCCAAAATTGACACAACTATCCATATCCAAGGTGCTCTTAAAAAAATAAAATCTATTTTTTACCCTTTATCTAATTCTAAATCAATAATTAATGTTCCAACACTGATATAATTATAGCCCAGTACTTTAATTTAAGAATTATCTGGTTTAGGGCAAACATATGAGGCATCATTCATTTAATAGAATTCAATTATCTATGAATTGAAATTAGTGAAGATAATTTTCTATAATAAAAAAGATTTTATACATTATCTTATTGCATTAACTTAGTTTATTGATTTTTAAGTTACATCAGTTGGCTTGTAAATGGCTACATTGCTTTTTCTGACGAGTTGGTTTGATTTGGATAATTATAAAATGATATCTATGTTAATTTTGACTATGGGTCAAAATATTCATAATAAAGGTAATCGGTTGTTAATCCAGTCTTCAATTTAAACCAATCACCAAATGGAGCAATTAAATCAACTAAGTGTATTTATCTCAAAGATAATTTATTAAATTAAACCTAATTTTCAAATTCTAGATCTAATACTAAATCATGCACTCCATAATCATAGATCAAAATAATTCTTAATGTGTAAATATTGATTGACTATTTACTTAAATCCAGACTTACAAACTAAATGTTAATCACCCTTCTTTCATATGGAACATAGATATTAATTTATTTGACTATGTCTTAGATCTCTAATCTAAGCTATTCTATGATTTGAAAATAAGAGTCATTCATATCAAATCTATTGATTATTAACTAATTTTAAAATAATGAGATTGTGTATAATGTTTCATTCATTAAGTAACCAAAATATGCTTCTTACAAAAAGCCCAATGCTCCCTTACTCCCAGATATATCAATTATTTATATTTATCTATTACCTGTTATTAGAATATACAAATCTACTTATTAAATTTCACTTGGTTAATTAATTACAGATATTTAATAGTCTAATAAAACTATTTCTGTTTTAATTCGTCCAAAAATATTAAGGAAAAATTAAGAAGCTCCTTAATAGATGATATATATTATTTGAATTTCATTTGTTAAAGGAATTATTTAAATAAATTTATTATTGGTTGAATTTGTTGAAAAATTTAAAACTAGTTTTGAAAAATCCCATATTCTTAATGTTCCATTGGATAATAGTATGAAGGCTTCATAATTATATGTCTGAAAATCAATCATTTTTTCAAATTTAATTTGAGCTACGGGTTAAAATTAGGGTTTAATTTAATGATTACTTAAATTAATATACTGAGAAACAGTTCCACTAAAATAATTCCTTTCTAATTTAATGCATTTAATATTTTGTTATTTTAACTTTATTTTTAATCCTTTAGCCGTAAGATATATTTAAGAATTCACTGAAATGATTCTTTCTGTTATTTATGTGATATTCTTTGGCTCGTTTAATGTTGTAACGACAGTCATATTTAAATCACTTATTGCTTAATTTTGAACAATATTCATATTTGTGATCAGCCTAGCTTAATCTGCAAATCGGATTTCTTAGAAATGCGATTTCCCTTAAACATTGTAGTACATTAAACTCTAATAATAATAAAATTCTTCAGAGGATTCAATATCAAACTTCTAAAGTAAAGACGAATATAACGTCTTCGACATATCGTATTGAGATAAAGTTTGCACATTTCCGTAAAAACTCCTTAAGATAAATCTTTAATTTGTGTCAGGCCACAAATCATATTTGATTGCTTTGAGATTGTAAAAAGGAAGATTTCCTTAAAATTATGCTCCAATATATTCATAATTTCTATAAACTTGACCATTAAGATATCCATTTTAGAATATACAAAATATAATAAACATTTTATCAAACCCATAGATGTCTATATTGGTATTTATTGATGATATTTTTATTTAGGAAGTGCAAACCAGTTTAGTGCCTACTCTATAAAACTAGTAAATATTAAGTTCTGATTGCAAAAAGAAATACTAGCAAGGATTCTTTGAGATGACCAATTTTTTTAGATCTTTGAATTGAATATTAATGGCTTCAAAATCTTTTGCAGTAAAATTAAATAACATTTGAGTGTAGTTTGATTGTGAACTATATCCTAAGACTCCAGTAGATGTCAATACATAGATTTTTTCCTAATTATTCTTCCAGTCGATGATTTAATCAAAGGATTATTCAAAGATTGTTTCTACTTTAGATGTATTTTAAGAATATTAGATTATTGTTAAGGTATTGTTCTATTTTTCAACTATTCTAAATGTAAATTTTTGATGCCACATTGTGCTTATGTCATGCATGAAAAAATTATTCATTTGGACTCTTTAACCGCACATCTAATTAAAATCATAATTTATTGGCTACAAATCACACTTCTAATAGTACACTTAGTTGTTAGTTTATTTCTGAATCAAATAAAAATAATCCTAATTTTAGGCATCAATACTAATCATCTTAATTTGACCTATGGGATTTGTTGGGAAATCATTTATCTCCTGCTTTTCTTTATACCTCAATTCAGTGAAAATTTATGTTGGTTATATACTAAAATTTAATGCTGGACCATAGTACTTCCTATTAAAATTTACTGTTTGATCCTAAATAAATATATATTCTTTGATAAACTAAATATTCTCAACATATATCTAGTGACTATCATAATTTGCAAATTCTATTTTAATATTTATTTCATCGTTTTATGAATTTATTTTTAAATCAGTAGATGATTCAATAGCACCTTTATTACTTATTTCTAAATATTAGTCTTATAATAAAAGATATCTCTAAACAGAGTTGTTAGAAAATGTAATTATTTAATTCAATTATCTATCAACTTAAATATAAAGAAGGTTATCGTCATTTATTGTACAAGGTAGTATCTAAAACGTTTCAATGTCAATAAATAGAATCTGTTTTAATACTCTAAGAACTAAGAAATCTTTTAGAATAAAAACCTCTTGATCTTAATTAAATGGTATATTTAAAATTTATTTCTAATTCTATTCACTAATTGATGTTAGGGTCAATTTATTGTTGCCTATGCAAACTAATTTATCATATTCTGGCCATACATCGAATTATTAGCAATCTTTGACATCTATGGCTTTAGAATTAATGAGAATGAGTTCATAGCTATGTTCATAAATATTAATTATGCTGCTTAAGACGAATAATCTTTAGTTAAAATGTCCTCCAAATATTCCAGGGTTGAATTCAAGATACCCATAGTATTCAAATTTGTCATTTGAAGCCTCATAAAGTTCTACAATAGAATTTTTTTATTTATCGTGATATTCTTCTAAGTAAATTCTGTAAATTCTATTATAAATTTAGTCATAAAAAATGCTCCTCTTTGTCACATTTTTATATTATAAACCATTCTCACTATCATAAAGTGTTTATTGGCCATTTGAATATATTATAAACTTGTTTTCTAAAGGAGTGTCTTTATCCTTTTTCAGACTGCAATCTATCAAAATTGAGTATTAATCCTTATTGTAGATGAAATCTATGTCATAGCAGTCTGTTACGCCTTGAAATTCAGCAATTTAATTAAATTTACCCATCTCTGTCCCTTGAGAACTAATATATTAGTAAACATACCTTATAGATTCAAAAAGAAAAGTTTTTAAGACAAGATAATAAATGTTCCTCGAAAATCCTGTTTCCTGCTATAGAACTGCTTTCACTGAACTAACTCCTTATAAATTTTCTAAATCAATTGGCTATTAATCTAGTACTATCCTATTTTGATAAATGGAAGCATAAGATGGCTAATCTACTATATTATAAGAAATATTTCTTTGGTAATTAGGAATCAAGTCTTTTAAATTAATAACCTGTATTTCTTCATCGGCCACAACTTGCAGTTGTTTTGCGACTCTTAAATAAGTAATAACAAATAATAAGAGGTTCATTAAAATGAATTTAATAATAAACCTTTTTGTATTAAAATTAAGATAAAGAGAATAATTCTTTTTAAAATACTTAATATTTTATTTTAATTCTATTTCAACCAAATCCAAACCCTTCCAGACCTACACTTAGTGCTAAATCCACCTTTTATTTCAACATTATGAATGTCGGATACATCGGGACCTCAATTGACTAATAGCACGTATGGCTCATGGGCAATTAATTGACATCTCTTTCATGAAATTCAACCTTAATCTTATAATCTGATTTTTCAACAGGGATAGATGAGGATCCTAAGATAATCAGAACTAATTTTACCTGTAATGAATTTGAGAACTTATTTCAGTTCTTTTTGAGATAGTTCAGACACATATCGTTTCCAAAACTGCTATTAAACATTCGGACCATCAATGTATGTTTTCTCAAGTATACTATCTGATGATAAAACTTAATCCCCTAGAGTTAAGATATACATATCCTCACTTGTGAGCCATTTTTTTAATACCTATATTAGACATGAAAAATACCTCTTTATCGATGATTGAGTCAAACATTCCTCCTCTGAATGCATCATAAACCTACTTATATTTATCTTTCAATTAGTAATTGGCTAATTTTTATAGATAATCATCTACATTCTCAGATGTAACCTTAATATCTTTTCCGTTTTCAATTATTTCTATTGTTGAATTACCCTCACTAATTGTATAGTCTAATTCTAGAATAGAGGGATCTATTGTTCTCAGTAGTTCATAATTCTTCATAGTCTAGTCATCTAAAATGTATTTCAAATCATCAAACACTATTGGCTCATCCAAAATAACTTTCCAAAATGGAAGTATGAACTCTATTCCAACCCTCATTTCATTTATAATCGAATTAGCAATAATCTTACCAAATAAATTTGCTTAATCAGAATTCTTAAATGCTGGGTGCCAAAAATACTTATCCATATCGACAGAGGATGAACTGAAAAACTTATAATTTTCATCTTTAAGAGTCTGTCCAACTAGATCAAAGAACTCTCTCCTCAAACCTCCAGCATCTATACCATCCTCATCCTCAAATTCAATTTTCATTCTACATCTTAAGCTTTTTTCTTATAATTTCAGCAAATCCTCTAAAAAATTTGCTCTTCTAAAAGTGAATACTTCACGATCCAAATCCATTTATTCCAATAATATTCTGACAAATTTATTCACTTTAAAACCTTTACTGATTCCTTGTAAATTAACCTTAATCAATTATTATTGTTTTGCTAGAGTTAAATCAATACAAGCTTCCGTTATTTCAGGCTTATTCATCAATTCAATATCCTCAGTTTTGAACCAAATTTATACCTTCCATTGGCCATTTTCATTTAAGGAATCGGTATCATAGTCTAATTACTGTTATTCGTTCGTAGATTAAATTGCGTATTCAAACTCGTTCACTATCTCTTATTCTTAAATACTAAAAGGATTATTATGTTTATCTCTTGCAGAGAATGTAAATTTAATCCTTTCAAAGAAATTGATTTTTTCCTATTTAAATTCATACTCCAATTTACTATTTTCCCACGATATTTGGTTTGCAATAACAACAAATTCGCCCTTTGAAATATAAGTTTCATTTAGATACAAATCATATATTCCTTTAACAGTTGGCTCCCATTCTAATGCTATCATTTCCTTCTCCTTATAATTTACTTTATGAATTGTAGGAATATAAGTAACGTTGTTAAGTGATCTATGAACATAGATTGCATTTTCTACATTGAATTTATTCGAATAAGCATTTTCATTATCTTTAAATTCTAAGTAGTCGAATCTCTTCTCACCTGCCCTAGTACATTTATTTCTTTATTTTCTATACAAATTTTGAAGAACATTAAGATTGATTTGGTCTTGAGTCAATGGCTCCGTTGATATTTGAGATCTATCCAACTTCTTAATCGATTAGGACTACAAATTTTTCTTAACAAGTGATAGTAAAACTTTCTCATAATCCTCACTTGTATTATATTTTGTGTCTCTCTGCTTATATTTAATTAATTTATAATTCTTTTCTCCACAATCCCCATTTTCAAAATCCCCTACACTTCTTAAAATATGGACTGTTTTTGTCAAATCGACATCTAAAACAGATTAGAATAAAATTGTAAACTCTTTTATCTTATCACCTCCTTGAAATTGAAGTTCATTTTATTTGTCATCATCACATTTGATTTTTATTGAGTTATGCACTTCACTTTAAAGGGATAGCAATAAGTAGCTCTTGGATATTAATTTATAGTCAAATTTGACATGTTTTTATGATTTTGCCTCTAATAAACCCACTTTTGCATCTTCTTTCTCCTTACATACAAACTCAAATATAGGCTTAAATTGTTCGTGGAGCGATTTGTTTATCAAAAGATTTGTTACTAGTATTGTAACTCTTTAATTTTTTAGAATGGTTGACTTTTATTCTATCAGATGTTATAAGAGTAATATTTGATTTCCTACTATCAAAGCCTCAATTTATCTATAAATAATCTTATCAGCTTGTCTCTCACCTATGATAACATATATCTTCTATGATTTTTCATTTTCGAGCTCAATTAAACCATTCTCAAATATTGTTTGTATTCCACTTTAATAAACTAATATTTAATGCTAAAATTTTTCAGGTATTTGGATGAGTTTCCTTATGTCATAGTTTAATTGCCCCAAAGGCAAATACGGTTCTCCGATATATTTGAAATTGGTCTTCTTAAATAATCCTTGATTTAAGTAATCTAAAGTAGAGTGATCTATGAAAAAGTCCTCAAACCTATCAATATTAAATTCTAATTTTTCTTGTTCAATTGTGCAAAATTGTTAGATTTAGCTGCTTATCACATATATATTAATGTTCTAATTTATGCTCAGGATGCTGAAATATTTTAATAAAGCTTTTAGGCCTAAAAATAATTAAATTAGCAAATTAAGTGACTCAGAATCTATATGATATGAGATGCTTATTTTGGGATTGTCAATAACCAATTGATCTAAGATTTGGTTTTGTATAAAAATTAGAATCTAGTCTTCATCTGGCTATAAAAGTTACTGTTTATTGATGTCAACCTTTATTAATATTGTTAGAATATGTTCCTTAAATTAGATTAAATCATCATCTTCATATTATTGTTGATTCACGTAATGAAATTCTATCTTTTTGATTTGATGATTAAATAATTGTCTTTTCTGCTAAGATATACTATTTAGATCCAGTAAATATTCCATAGAGTTCTCAAGTTTAGGAGTTGCTTTACATTTTAAGAAGTATCTATAGGCATTAAGGAATATAATTAGAATATTTTCTTCTTTACTCAGTAATTCTATAAATTCATCAGATTTTCCATTCAGAGAGTTATCATAAATTATTTCATTTTTTTAGAGCTCTTTAAACACTTCAAGAGACTTTTTGAATGGTTTCAATGTCTTTTGAATTTATCTACACATATCCACTTATGTGGCAATATTAAATTACTAAGGTTGAAGTGATGATATTTCAAAATTAGTATCATCCAAAATTATCTTGAACGTATCAGCTTCATGGATTTATGTTCCATTATTTTCCTTATTAACAAACTCAAAGTTGATAATTTCAGGTATGACTGGATTCATTTACGTAAGACTGATTTCATTTAACGAATTCACGATTCCTTTACCAAATGTTTTATCTAGCATATCTTATCTTTTATGATCATCACTTTAAGATGATATAGCTAAGAGAATTTGTTTAAACTCATTTTGTTTTACAAGATGCACATAATTATGTGAATCTACCAAAAATATATTAAGAATGTTCTTATTGAAATTCGGATCTTGAGGCCATTTCTTCATGTATTTGATTGTAAGCAATATATTATCAATTTTTAAAATCTAATATTCTGAATCTAGATCCTCAGCTTAACTGAATTATTATTATTTTTCCAAAATTTAAGCCAATTTTAAAGGTTTTCTCTTTTTGCTTAATTTATAGAATATGAAATCACTATTTTTGTTCTTTCCTACATATTAGCCTTCTATAAGGAGAGTGTCCTTATCTTCATCACACTTAAATAATGAAAATATTTATCCCAACTTTAAGGTTTATATCTAAAAGTTCTTATCTAAATGAAAACCAAACAAATACGTATATTTACAATATTTAAGTTTGAATATTGATTATTTTATTAACTAAGATTAAGGAATTACCTTGCTCTTGTTTGATGTCATCATATCATCAAATGGTATATGATTTCTTAGCCCATTCAGAATAGTATACAATCTTAATTGGAATGCATGTTATATTTAGTGACTTTAGAATTCATCCTGGATGTATTAGAACAACTACTTTTCAAAAAAGGTATTAATTCTGAATAAAATTTATGCATTTTCTTTCATTAGGTCCAATTTATTTTACAAGGTTTGATGTTTTAGTGTATAAATCTTCTTGTAGAATGCTTTAGCTAAGCTCTAATGATCGATTCCGATGGTGAAATCTTTTCTGTATATTTTTGATAGCTTTTTTGAGATAGTCTACATTTGCTTATCCTTTTCATATTTATTAAAAATGAACTACACAATTTGTTCAGGGTTGAAAATTTGAAGAAACAAATCATATTTGTTAACAAGATTAAATATATAATCCTAAAACTAAATTTATAAGTCCAATTTGCTTATTTATTTTGGTTCTTCAGTTTATTATTTAATTCCCACACCAATTTTTATTATCATAATTTAATTATAGAGTTAGTACTTTATATCCTTAAATGTAAATATTTAGTCCAATCCTGGCATATGGAGCCCATCGACTGGGTCTGCTTCTTGAAACTCAACATATATTCCCTTTAAGACCTTCAATATTTATTAGGCATCAGTGAAGTTATGATAGATTAGCTAGTAAAATAATACAATTAGTGTGTTCCAATCCAACAATTCTTTGACTATCGAAAATATATCCTTTGATTCTCCGTATTATTCAATTAATCTGACGACAAACGTCTCCAAAAACGAGTGGATATTGACCCTCCAATTAATTTTTGATGCCTCCTTTTCTTTTCTGCAATTTATCTTAACTTTGTTAATGAACTCGAACATCAAATTTTATAATTTCTAAACACTGTATATTGAAAGCAATTCTTTCCTGAATTTATATTTCCCATCGACTAAGTAGACTGGAAAATCAAGATTCCAAACAAACTCATTTTCAGCTATTGACAACTAAGAGTATAAGAATTCTTAATATCTATTCAAATCATCCATCATAAAATCTATAATTGTCATATTTGTGAATTGTTTGTTAAATTCTTCCTAAGTTTATTCAAATACCTTTATTGAAAACTTTGGAAATACAAAATTGTAGAATTCTAAAAATATAATTTCCCTTTAATTAGTTATTTTTCTACTCTTAACCTGATATGTATTGTCTGGCAAAAGCTCTAACATAAAATTGAAACTTTCAGTAAGTGCAGATTGCTAACGTTAAAATCCCATAACTTGATTATGCATAATCGAACTTGTCCTCCTCATAAGAGTAGGTTCTAATTTTTTTACTTGTTCATGTTTGTGAGGGGCAAACTCATCAGTTATTCCATATACACCTACTAAGGGTTATTTCAATAAAAGATCCTTCAATTCTAATATGAATTCTTCATTAAGATGTTTTATTTCGTTCAGTGAGTCGAAATTACAATTCTCATAAGGGTTTTATAATTATTAAATTATTATTTATTTTAATTTAGGATCTAGTTCTTGTTTTTCATTCAACCAATCATCAATATCTGAATTTTAATGTCTAATCTTGTTGAGCTTGATTAACTCCCTTAATTCTTCCAAGCATTAAATTAAATTTCCGGATTCATGCTCGTTTATTATGTGGAAGTGAGGTTTGATATAATTTATCCATTTGTCTCTGTTTATGTGTTCATGAAAGACAAATTTTTATTGTGAAATAATTTCTATTGCTTTATCTATCAGTTTGATAGTGGGGATAATTTCAAATTATTTGCTAAAGTCATTTGTAAGAATATTAATGACTAAAAATAATACACTACATATGCCTTCGGATTTCTTTGTTGCATTATTTAAATGCTCCTTATATAATTGATCTATTAGTTCTTATGTCAATTAGCCCTTCAATTTCAAAGAATATATATAACCTAATCCTAGTTCTAAATTATCAATCATGATAGCCAAATTCTCATTAAATATGGTTGGATTTATCTCTAAGAGAGGTTATATGAGTTATAGATCTAATTTTTTTTATTTCAATATTGCACCTTTTATCTATAATAATATCTTATCATCCTAAGCGAAATCTTATTTATTATTGCTTGTAAATTATTTAATTGAATCGATGTCTTCTTTTATTTTGTCATCTATTTATTAATTGAATCCTAAGTAATAAAGCAAGAATCTCAAGTGATTCTATTATTAAATTATTTTTTCTATAAATTAATCACTGTAGTTGGTTCCAAATATTGCCTATAACAAAACATGCTAAAACTTTTCTTTTATTTCTAAATTAAAGATCACACCAAAGCAACATCTCTCTAATTATGAGTAGACTTATAAACTGTAATTTCTTTTCTTATCATGTGATTATAAATCAAGATAACTAGTTATTATTTCATACAATTCGAGGCATTTTGCTGACTTCTCTCCCTAATATAAGTGAAAATTTTATTAAAGATTAATGAATTTCGGTACTTTTAATGAATCTAATAGTTCCTCATATGTGGGAGTAAAAAAATCTAATAGATAGTAATGTCCCTATTGTAATAATAACTATTTATTGTTATCTTTGGATAGCTCTTCATTAATTATGTTGAATTATTATTGTTATCCATACTTACTTTATAAGTGACATATAAATATGTGTTGGATTACAAGCTAAGCATTCTTATAAATTAAATTATGCAATAAGTTGTAGTCTTTTAATTATAACCATCGTTAATAGGATTTCTTACCAATAAACCTATCAAAATATTTATTTATGGCATCCTGAGTGAAATTAAATGCCAAATAATAAAAGACTTAAATCACAACTTCTTTCTACTATTTATACTCTTTACTGCCACTTTACCCTTCTTTTTTGAGCTACTTAATTTAAAGTTTAAATTAAACTACTGCTTGTATTACTAAATTAATATTATAACTTGATAAAGCTAATTTTAAAGAATTTTCCTCATTCGAAAGTACTTCCTCATATCTTAATAGGGCACATAATTATCTGAAGTTGATTAATTTAATATCAGGATGATAAGTATAAACTAAAATTTAATTTATTCTTTGTTGAATGTACCTAGATTAGCTGGCTATATAGTAAGTTCCATCAGCTAAAGGTTTTATACCATTTTATCCCAAAAAGACTATATTTCTTGTATATCTGCCTCCTTCTGTAGTATCTAATTAACAATTTAAGTAATTTAGAGCATCAGGTGTTATCAATTTTTTACTTATGATTTACTATGGAAGATATTTTTTATAATTATCAGAGTCATCATTGGGGTTTTTAATCGTTAAAAGAAGTTTTAATATTCTTTCAGGCTCTCGAGACATTGCTTATAACATCACATAAACATCATCATCCTCATAATTATTCTTATATGCATCAATTAGGGTTTATATAATAAAATCTTTATCTAAACCTAAATGCCTATCTCTTAAAAACTCTCCTCCTTTTTCTACAAACTAGAATGATTTTATAGATCTCTAATATTTAACTATAAATTTTAGCCAATACAAATTATCTAAATAAGTATATTCATCTTTAGTTGTATCGATTTAATCAACAAAAAGCTGAATAGTTTTAATGAAATCATATACCAGTCCGTCGTTATTAAAAAAGTGAATATCAGAAAGCATAAAGTATTTTCTTTTAGGATTACTGTTATTGAAATAAGAGATTGATTTGAACTTTTAATAATACAGAAATCCTTTTTCAAATGTTTAAGGTTTGTATAAATCTTGATCTTCAACATCCTTTTTTTATTCAATTGCTGGTTATTATTCTCCTTCTTATGCACCTGAGGGTTATGAAACTTGATCTTCCTGATCTTATAATACTTATTGTTCATTCTCTTATTATTCAGTGTTCTCTAATTCCTGATTCTCTTATTATGGATTCTCCTACTATTGATTTTCTTGTTCCTGAATCAGTTGATAATTTTCTTATTGAGCTTCCCCTTTTAGATCTTACCCCGTTTCTTATTGAATTTCTTCCTTCTCTTGCTATTGCTCCTACTAATTCTCTTGTTAAATCTCTTGCTAAGTCGTTTGTTAGGTGTCTTGCTGAGTCTCTTTCTAAGTTTCTTGTTAACTTTATTTTTCATTTTTTGTATTCTCTTAAAAATCTTCTTATTATTCCAAACTTTTCTGTTATTTTAATTTTTCTTCTTCTTCCTCTTTCAACTACTTTAATTTTCTCTCTTCCTCTTCTTTTTTCTCTTATTTTAACTTTTCCTCTTGTAATTCTTCAATTTTTATCTACTCTTAATTAATTTTCGTGAAATGATTCTCAAATTTGACATATTTTTTGATTATTCCACATTTTTAAATATTCCTCAAAATGGCATATATTTACTGATATGAATTTAATTTATTATCCATGAATACCTTGAAGTTTTCAATCAAACCATTTGATACAGTTAAAATGGCACATTAATCAATTTAAGTTTAGTCAAACTTTATTAACTCTCTCATCGCAGTTAATTCTGTTGAGTTAAAAACAAGACAATAATGATGATTGATTGCTTTGAATAGATTTCCATGAATTAATTAGTTCCTGATGAATCTCCCTATTGATTTGGGATTGAAATCTATGTTTAATTTATTTGAAAAGTATAATAGCTTGTACATCGAATTTATTTTACCTCCTACATAATAAATCTAGAATAATCTACTTATCTATCTAGTTGTAAGTCCAACCTTTTCTACATATTCGAACCATTCCTCCTCAGTCTATAAAAATCTAAAAAGAATTTTCTATGAATATACTCTTATACTTTATTTTTAATCAGCATAATTATATAGTCCTAAAAATATTTTCTTTGCTGCTTATTTATCTGTTGATACGATACGATCTAATCTATCTAAAAACTTTGGATAAGATTTTTCAAATAATTTAAAATAAATTTCTATTAGCTTATCCTTCTAGAATTAGTGTAGGCAAGATTAATAAATTAAATGGAAATATTTAAACTACTACTTAACTATCTATACCAAATTTTCACCAATTAATTCTAGTGAGTCTTAATTCAAAAATCTATATAGAGGAACAAGATATTTATAGTCATCCCATATACTTTCAGCTACCTCTTTAAGTTTATCACTATCATTCTCTTCACAATATTTGTAAATATTTTCAAATTTACCGTGCTTATGAAATATTTTCCACAAATATTAAAAATTCTCATTTATGTTGTCTTCTTACTACTAAGTCAGAATGAGGAAGTACTTAGTTCTAAAAATGCTTTTGGACTATTTATCAGGATTAACTTCATCTGTAAATTTGATCATTTATCTTGTAAAATTCTACAATAATGCATTAATTTTAAAAAAGGAAGAATCCTCCCTCTCTCTTGAGACTCTCAGTAGATTTTCCAGATTATCCCTTCCGCCTCTTATTACTGCTTTCGCAATATGATTTAAGGTTATTCCATAATGATTATAAAAGCTAGTGGTCTTGTTGTCAAAAAATTTCTCCATACCTTTATTATACATAGAAATATATTTAAATCTAAAGCTCTTCTTCTTAGTTTTTACATAAAATTTCTTTACTCTATCAATCAACGTCGTAGTCTGAGATGTCAGAGACAACAATCTATCAAATTATTTTTGGTTATAAACCTTAATCTCAATATCATAATAAATAGATTTTTTTATCTTCTCTAAAAGTTCAACAGAATTAGGTATCTCATGCAATATCAAGACTTAAAAGATGGTTATACTAATAACTGGGCGAGCTGCAGCTTAATTTTTTATCTTATCAAATATCCACTAATAACTTTATGAGTTCTCACAAATTTTCTTGTAAAAATTAAATATATTCCTCTACTTTTTTTCAATTTAATGGTATGTCTTCAGTTCTTCTTTTGTTTTAGTAAAAATATCTTCGAAAAGTTTTATGTTTTTCAAAAGCTGTATAGTCTATGGTATATTAGGACGGAGGTAATCTCTATATTTATGAGCTTCTTCCTAAATCCAAATCAAATCAATAGTGTAAACTCGAGACTCATGTTAATATAAATAAAATTTCCATTACTTTGATTGCTTTTTGAAATAGGGAGATTGATGACTGGAAGTGTCATCATTATCATAATAGCAATTTTTTATGATGTTCATAAAGGCTGATTGGTCAAAATATCTAGATCTCTAAGGACTCGCAAGCATAAACTTCAAGTCATCCTACAGTTTTAGTCGATAAATTTTGTTATAGATGGTATCAAATGTCATTTTTTATTTAAGATTTCTAGTATTTGGGATTTTAACATCTAAATAATTATTAATGGGTAGATCTTTTGATATTTTCACCAATAAATTTATTAAGCATTCTTTAGTTTATTCATTATAAAGATCTATTAGTTTATACACTTGAATTGCTATATATTCTCTATTCTTCTTGATTGGTTCTTACTTATTTATTGCTAGATTAACTTAATTTTTTAAGATTGAATTTATTCTATCGAAATAACGATCATTAGCTAATAAATCTGTCAAATAGGTTCCAGGAGCCTCATATGGTACATAATTAGAATAGGTAAACCAAACAATCCAATCAAAGTCAACATCAAACTTTCGTTTAATTAATACCTTAGCTAATTAAACATTGAAAAGGTAAAACTCTTATAATTCTTTAACAACTTCTGATGTCAGTTCTTCTGATATTTAGTCAGGAGAAGTTTTCTTTAAATAGTTTTATGATCTAGTTAGTATTTTCTTCCTTTCCATTTAACTTTGAGTGAATTTTCTACCTAAAAAAGTTAATCTTTGGTGATTGAATTCAGTCTTTAGACCCTATGATAAAAATTAGACGAATTCCTAGTTTATTGTCTTACACTAGCTCAAATAATACACAAGGGGTATCATATCTTAATAAGGTGTATGCAATAATTGAAATTATTAATTGTTTTAGAGTTATTTCACAAGTTCTGAAATATTTTGGTTTTCTAAGTTTTTATTTTCACATAGACTGTGAATGTAATTCTTCAATTTAAACGATTTATTCCAATCAATCTATTACTCGTATTGTCTGTTAAATTAAATTATATATTGAATCGGCGCCTTTGCTAAAAATATATGATATGGGGTGATATGATTGTTGTTTTGAGTGAAGTATAACTCATTACATTATGCCGAAAACAAATCCCATTTTTATTATTGTGCAATTTCATGAAAAATGTTCCATCCAATATTGGTAAGAATTATATTTTACTTCAGCTATCCATTTTTCTTTTTAAACTTCAAATCATGAAAGCATTAGCCCAACTTATATTCTTGATAAATTGTTTTTAAAGATTCCAAATCATTTTAGAATTTTTGATATATCTTTTTGATTAATTTAGCATTTTTTGATAATTCGGATTGGCTAATTCTGATATCTGCTTATTTTAATTTAACTAAAGCCTTATTCATTATTTCCTATGGAATCCTATTAAAAATATCAAATATAGTAAATTCTTATTATATTTAAACAATTTCATTGAGAAGAATTTACCCTACTTGATCTATGTTAATCTTTCTTTTTATTATGTCTTCAGATAGCAAGTGGAGAAGCAACTCAATCTTATTTTAGATTTTTATTTCATTGATGAGCATATTCCCAAATAATAATTCTTCGGATGTGATACCGTGAGTTTATGCATAGTGCTAATATATTTTAGTTGATTCTTACTTCAATTTCTTCTAATCTTTCTTTTATAGTCTTGTGACTATTTAAATTGAACTTAATAACCCACTCATTATGCAATCCTTAATTTGATTGTCCATCGATTTATTTATTTTGCTTTTCTAAATCATAATTTAGATCGGATTGTTGAGGAGAAACAACTTAGTCTACAATAGATATTGTCCCCATGTATATTTCTTTATTATTTTAATAATGAAGATATATTTAATTTAGTTCATACATTTAAATGCGCATCTCTCAAGACATAACCTTATCATAGAATTATCTTATATGCTCGACTAAACAAACATAAAAAATATGATTTTAATGATAATTCAATTAAGAAGTAATTCTGTTTTATCCTTGCGTTGTTTTAAATACCAAAATAATCCAAATCCTCCTGCCAATATTACAATAATTCCTAAGATTCCTAAAGTAATCCATAACCATGTTAAACTTGAATATAAAATAAATAAATACGAAGACTTCTCTATTTTGTATTCTCTTTGATGGAAGGTTATGTCTTAGGAATCATAGAAATTCATCAATTCCATTTCAAATATAACATCTTCTCTCTCTCCTTTAGAGCAGATTTATGGACTTATGATGTATTTGTTCTCACTAAATTGATTATTAGCTTCCAAGTAGATGATTACATTCTTAATTTATATAAAATTTTACATCGTCGTATTGTGTAATTTAAGATTACCCATCCTTGTAAATATATTCTCTAGAGGCAGTCGGAACTAATGGGATGGCCTTTTACTTTTATTCTGGGAATGAAAACATTTGAATCAACCCATAGTACTAGAAATCATTATAGAATAGGAATATGAAATCATCAGTCAGCACTATTTTTGCTTTCTCCCAGTCAGCAAATGATGATAACATAAACGCTAGCTCTTAGGAAGCTACTTTTAATTAATCCTAGTAAGTAGAGAGTTAAAATTCCAAAACATAATCTGCTTATCCAGATGGATTTTATATAAATATTTATAAGGTATATTGATCCTTTGAGTCTGGGTTTTAATAGAAAGATATAACTTTATAATTAGTGATTTATTCTCCCTCAGGTATGTATAAACTTAGCTTCAAATAGGTTGCAAGAATATTAAGTCTTATAACTTCATTCAGTTAAAATGAAGACTTTTAATCTATGACAAACTTCTAGATAATAATGAAACTATTTAATTGTGAAAATAAATATAACTAGCCCTCTTAATCAAAAAACTGAGGATTATCAAATGCATAGTTTATAGGTGGATATTTAATTACATTATGATTTTCTATCAATATTAATTGTATTTATTCACTGTTTATAGCTATTATATAGTTATTTTGTTGCTATAAATACTTAATGTTCCCTATGGATTAATAAGATTTGTTATAAACTAATTCATTGTTTGTAGTTTAATAAATTACATCTATTTTATCAGTATCTGCTTTAGCAAGATGTAAGGTTTTGTTATAGACTACAAATTATACATATCCATTAGCTGCATATTTTGAGATGAATTCTGTTTTCCCTTAAACTTTAAAGCTAATATTATCTTTATATAGTGTATATAATGTATCTCCACTTTAAACTATTTGAACTACTACATCTTTGGCATTAGATAGTTATATCTAATTTAAAGGCTCTTTAACATAAACAAAGTCTAAATTTAAATTGAACTTAGTTACAATTCCTTTATACCATGTATTGCCTGTACTTATGCAATTTTCACTTAATGTTAAAAGGTTTTTCTATATGTTTTCAACCTATTTCTAATCAATTTAAATATCAATGTATTAATTCAATATTTCTACAGTTGTCTGAGTTTATATTTTCTCTGATGGGTTCTATACTGTTAAGGGGATTGTTAGTTTAGTGTAGTATGGTATTTAGTCCAGATCGGTTTAAACCTAAGCTATATTGCTTTGATAAAATTCCTAGAATAGTTATCCTTTCTCAGATACAAAATAGATGTAGGAGTCGAAATATGAAAAATTTATATTCTCATCATCTGGTAGTTGCATTTATCTTACAAATGCTGAGTGTATTCCAAATGATATGTCGTAAAATAAAAGAAAATTCTTATTCTTGTTTTTAACCTAGACTATAAAATCATTGCTATAATATCCAGACCATAAAGTGAAATCTTCAATTTCAACTCCATAGAAGGGGAGGTCACTCTATTTATAAAAATAATGATCAGGTGTTCCTACATAAACTCTTCCTCTTAGAGAATTCTCTTAATCCTTACCAATTAGAACAATCCTATTATACAGAATCTCAATTTTCAGATTTGTCTTTATATCTGAAACATCAAATTATGCTCTACAACTAATCACACCAACATCGTAAGTGAATACATAGAACATATTATCCTATCTTAAGAATAGATATCCTCTATTGAATTAGTTTACAAACAGTTCTGGTGAATTGAAAGTTAAACCCAAAGCCTCAAATTAGGATTTCCTAAAATTGAAGACTATCTTTGGTGTATATCTTCTGACATACAAACCCTCTATTCCATATAAAGGCTTTAATATGAATATGAAATCCTCTGATAAGAAAAGCCTAGTCATCATTTGGTCTGCTCTACCATCAATCTGTCTGTATATCAATTCTAATTATTTTGTCGATTGTTTATATTCCCAAATGGAAAGAGAAAATGATGTATCTAGTATGGCAATTCGTATGTCAGAGTCACTAGCCCAAATAGCTCCATTATATAGTAAAAATTTAGAAAACCCAGGAAGTTCTACAAAAAATGGACATCTTTTGGTGAAGTCATCTTATATGGATTTTTCGCACAAATATATCGATACTACTAATTATCTGTAATAGGCAACAAAGAATGTATCACCATCATTGTCGAATAAGTGAACTCCCAGTAAATCTTTAAATTCTGGAGTATTTATTATGTCTCTCTGTAATCCTATATCTAATTCCACTAAATCTGCCTTATCTTAAGATATAACTATGTTAGGCCCTTTATATTTCTATCCTAAATATTAAATTTCAAGTCTTTATGTTATTTTATATTGGAAGAGTTTTTATGTTTCATCAACAGCGATAAGTTAACTATTAAAGGTAGTCATAAATGCATCAAATTATACTGAAGACTATCTATTGTCAACAGATAATTAGGTGACTTTAAAAGTAACCTTTATTTGATCATCTAATTTATTTTAAATCTTAACATAGTGTAATCTATTTAACTTATACTTTTTAGCTTCTCTCTATGTGAAGACTGTGAACTAGTCCAGTTATCTATCAACTAATAGTCTCAATAAACCTTAAACTTGAATTAATTCAATCATTTTTAATGGATATTTCTAATATAAATATATTTTATCTTCAACCCTCACTAATATGTACTGATATGTAATGTGAACTTCACCAGCCACAAGTATCTATTCTTCTAGCTTGACTGATTCTTCAACTTTATGGTTGATTCTATAAAAGTATAATGTCTAGTATGTGATCAATGCATATTCGTCAATCTATGGTTCAACATCCATATCAAGAGCCAAATCAGCTAGTTTATATTTATTTGTAAGCCTCAAAACCTCATTGGAGACCTCCTCAAAGACCATAAGGGTTCCTCCAAAGTCTAATATATATAATTGTTGATTGAACACAAACTTAACCATATTAAATATAAATTCTTGATCCTTCAATTAGGTTCTTAGGTATTTCTAATCAACCAATAGTGCAAGCTTGATTTCATTACCATTGTGCTTATAGATCTCGATAGCAGTTGGGCTTTCGGAATCTACACCATTTAATGGATAGCCTCTATAAATATATTTTAGTGTATTGTCATAATAAATTTGACGTTTTGATACTGAGTTATATCTGAGAGGATTATCACTGTCGTAATATTTATACTCCCCAGACTTAGAGTATATTATGAATTTGTTTTCTAATAAATTTGTTAAACTATTATAATTGCTGCAGTCAACGATGATGTCAACCTAATATGAAATATCAATAAAATCTTGAATAAAGTCCAAGTCGTAGCAGTAAGTCACATCAAATGTAGCTATCTTCTTGAAATTAGGTAAAGAAGTCTAAGCACCTTAGGAACTATAAGTATTTATAAATGCAGTACCTTGTCGATTAATACATATCCTACATGTTCAAATAATAATATAGATTTAGTGGGATGTTTGATTATGGCTATAGAGAATCCTTCAAAGTATCAATATCTTTTAGATCTACTTACCCTTCCTCAATTAACTACATATGGTTGATGATTGTAGCATATAGGTTTTCCTCAATGGAATATTATGCTGCCTCATCATAATCGGAAAACAATTAACTTAGTTAGATTGTGACTATTTCACCTTGAGTGACAGTTTCGAAAGCTTGGATTGCAATCGATAGGAAGAATATAAAATATACTCCTATCTAAGGAATATGGAAATTCATTATAATTTTATGTTATTTTTTTGTTTTGTGTTATTAAAATGATTTCCATTAATCCTAATTCTGAGGGAATTATGATATTCATATTCTATATTTTATTAACAACAAAAAATTTAAAGCTTTTGAAGAGGCTTATAATTTCATCCATTATCCAAAAAATTAAATAATAATTATATTTAAGAAATACGACTGTAATATATCCTCAATATTATTTTAAGTTAATAAATTGATATAACCTTTGAGAATTTAGTTTCTCCATAAAATTGGGCTCAACTGCACAAATAGCGTTACAATGAATAAGGCTAAATGCAACTTCTGGAAATAATATTGAAAAATTGTTATTATTATTTACTTTTTTTCTATATAAAGAAATCTTTTTCACAAATTAATGATAATAAGAGATGCAGAACAAATGAATTAATTATATATAATAAATCTATAAAAATGTTAGCACAAATGTTATTAACCCTGATGTTATCTCGAAGCCGATCAGAGATTGCACCATTAAAATAGATTCGTGTCAATTCGTCTAATTACATGCAAGCTGTTAATTAGACCACAGATGACTATATATATTCTGTCGAAATGTCAAAATAAAGGTCCAATTTTAGATTTATATTTGTCGAACTCCTTTTACCAAAGAAATAATAATTATAGTTCTATATCTCTCTAAATGATGTACCCACAGATCAGAATCACGATTACTACGATTCTAATGGGTAATTACAAAAATTTTATATTTTTAGTTATGAACTATCCAAAGACTATTATAACATATATCTCGATAATATAAATTAAACCATCGATAGTTTTTTTATCAGTGTTTAAGGAAATGACTTGCAATACAACTTGACAATAACCCAATATAATTTTAGACCATGCCCCAGAAATTGCAGTGGCAGAGGTAACTGCATTAATGGAACTTGTAATTGTTCATCAAATCAAATTGATGAAGACTGCTCTGTAACAGCTACCCCTGTTTTATTGAATCAGCCTCTCTTTTTAAATTTCACAAATTTAGACTTTTAATACTTTTATTTCTAAGAGGATTTTAAAACTGATCCTATAACTGTTACTGTATCGGTAATTGTATTAAACTTAATGTAGACTTAGAGTGATTACGGAATCGAATTCTTGTTGTTATTACCCAACAACATTATTTTCATCCCGACCACTAAATTGAATTCCGATCGCAAGACTCTGGTCAATGGATCAGATTTCAAAAAACAAATAACCTACAACTACGATGGGAAAAGTGATACTGGGACACCAATAAATTTAACTCTATCCCTAGTTCCAAGAAGAATTATTTTTGCTATTAAAAATATAGACAATTAAACTGCTGATACAATAATATCAGTCACACCTTATAACATAACTTACAGTGACTCAAATAGTTCCCTTTATATTATAATAGGGAGTGTGCTTGGAACCTTTCTTCTAATCGCTATAATGATTTGTATATTTTTCAAATTTGTTCGCAATAAGAATAGATATGATATTAAAGATGAAAGACTAGGCTAAGAGGAAAAGGATTGCACTATTTGTTTACATGCATTCGATGAAGTCATAGTTAGAACAGATTGTTGTCATTATTTCCATAGAGAATGTTTGCAGAAGTGGTTTACTTACAGAATGTTCTGTCCTATGTGTAAAAAAGCTTAATCAAGGCATAGTATAACTTTAGTAAGGCTTCAAATTAATTAAGAAGTGTGAAATTTTTTATTTTTTAATACTTGTTTTAATATTTTGTTTGTTTATTTTTTTTTTGTATTATATATGCAGGCACAAATCGATTAGCTGGAGGCTATGAAAGAGTCAATCGATTAAGTAATATTAAAATTAATCAAAAGACATATATAAGTTTATGTTCTGCATTCGTTCTGCTGATGTAGGTTGGATTCGCATTTTTGGAAGGAGGCTGCCTTCGTTATAAGGACATGCAAAGCATTATGTTGAAGATATTTATAAACACTTGCATAACTGTCGTGATGTGGTGGTTAGTTGGTTATGGAGTTGCATTCGGATATGATAGTGATAAAGCGATGGTTGGACATACCAATTTTGTTGGTTAAGACATGAAACACAGTCACCATTTGGCTGAATTCGCCTTTTAAACTGCAGTCGCTTGTGCTGCTACTAGTATTGTATCTGGAGGTGCAGCAGGGAGAATGACGTACTAAGCTTATATTATTGTTTCCATTGTATTTAGTGGATTAATATATCCATTTTGTGCACATTGGGGATTCGGAAAAGGGTGGCTCATGGATATGGGTTACCATGACTTTGCTGGATCGGGCACAATTCATGCATCAGCAGGAATGGGTGCCTTAATCACCACATTATTCTTAAAGCCAAGATTACATAGATTTAATGAAAAATATTCAGAACATTTCGAACCAAACAATCCTACATACATCACTTTAGCTACTCTTTCCTTGTGGGTCTGTTGGTGTTTCTTTAACGGCGGATCTAGCCTGGGAATATCAAATGGAAAATCTTTATATATGGCTAGAGCTATGACAAATACGTTTATAGCTGGATCATCTGGTGCTTTGACAGTTTTTCTCTTATTCTACTTATTAAATTATGGAAAGAACAATCGATTTTCATTAGTGATGATTTGTAATGGAAATTTGGCTGGACTTGTTGCCATTACAGGGTAATATTTGTATAATAATTAATAGTCCTTGTGATAATGTGTAGCCATGGGCAGCTTTCGTTATAGGAATACTTGGAGGTTTGACTATGGTTGCAGCAAACAAGTTGTTACACAGGTTTAAAATTGATGATCCAGTAGATGCAATATCAATTCATTTTGCTTGTGGAATGATGGGAGCTAATTGTGTGTCATGGTTTGATTTGGATCACGGAATAATTTATGGATATGGAGGTTATTAGTATGGAGTACAGTTATTAGGCTCAATCGTGTATATTAGTTGGTCTGCTGTTATATTTATAATTTTACTTGGCATAATGAGTTTCATAATTCCTTTGAGAGTGACTGCTCAAGAAGAACACCAAGGATTGGATAAGTCCACAATAGGAATAGAGGCGTATGAATCAGAATTGATGATATAACCATCCGCATCTAGAAATTGAGAATTTGATGTGTATATTTAGTAAATTTTATTGTTAATCAAAAATAAAAATTATTTTAATGAGCCAATATAAATCTACTTTTAGCAGCAAGAGAAGCACTTTCTTAGGCACTTCTTCCACTTCATCTCTGCACAGAGCCTTAACTAGGGATGATCCGCAGTAGTCATCAAAGGTTCGTGATTTAAGGCGGTATAATAAATAAATAAATTAGATATCCTACAGAATTTTAGGAAGTCTTGGATGGAAAATCAGGAAATCGATACTACTAAAATGTAGTAAGAACAAGCTTGAATGAAAACATTCCAGGATTGTCTTCTCCTAGCAAAATATTTGGAGTTCAGAAACCATATGAGCCACCAAAAAGTCAATCTCATTAAAAATCATAAAGCTAAAACACAACCTAATCACAAATCTAATTGCAAACATTTGTAATAAAATAATTAAATCATTTTAGTTGCATCCTAGACACGGAACAAAAAGATTGGATTAAATCATACCATTGAGCGAACTCTATGATATCGAAAGGATATTAGATAATGCTAATGCTGATGATTTCAAAGGTCTTTCGAAACAATATATTAGAGAATTATTGAATTTGGCTTAATCAATCAATAAAAATATCAGACATCAAAAATGATTATTTCATACAAGTTATTACAATCCTTTTTATTTTAACATTTATGCACTGTTATACTATCTCAGTGGAACACTCTCAGTTCTCAGCATTATTCTCTATTTAATCTTAGTGCCATCCGACTGTCGAAGTTAGTCATCATCCCCTTATGGTTCCGATGGTTTTTTCGATGGACTCAATCTAGTAAGGGGAGAAAGTGATTAAAAGAATTCATTTATTCTGTCCAGTGTTTACGGAGACCGTTTGTCATTATGGTTCTCTATAAGTGTAAGATATTGCTTCGGACCTTTGTAACCTCTGAATATTTAAACAAAATGTTTAAATGGAATCATTTTATCTTATTCACATCCGAGCATTAAAATTGGAATATCAGACGTTATTGACTCGACGCATACATCCTTAAATTAGAATTAAGCTTGGCTATAAATTTGTTCTATTGTTATATAATTTTATAATACTCTAAATGAAATCGATTATGCCATTAACTATAAATTTAGGAATTTAAAGACGTTGCCTTATCATCCTAGATGCCATTTTTGTTAGTTTCATGAATGGGGAATCTATGATGCCTGCCTTGATCTTCGGATGTTTCCTGTTGTTTAAATATAACAATATGGATGTAGCACCCATCGATCTCCCCCAAAGTATAATTTAGTGGAATTTCATAGAAAGATTATTAACAAGTATGTCTATGTCATCCTTCTCCTTAACTCTATATAATTTATATTTATTTACCCAAATGTTACAAAATTTCCCTCTGACATACCAGCTGCTTAGAAATCAAAGCAACACAAAGCAAAAGAATTAGTAAATTTTAAATAGTCAAGCCCTTCCAACCTGCAGCTATTGTATGAGTGGCAATATAGGATAACAGTTTTAGAGTTATGAGGGTTGAATAGTGAGCAATATAATTTAGTGCCATATTTATTGAGAACTATAAAATCCTCCCTTTTTACAAGTGGAAAATCTTGAGGCGAGTATTGAACTCTCAAAGGCTATATGAACTGTTTACAGCTCTTCTCAAACATTAAATATAATATATATTATTTTTATATTATATTTCTCCTAAATCAATATGGCTGTCGTTACCTTAAAACCTATTCATATTATTTCTAAATATAAGGATTCTGATTGTTAAATGGTATAGGATTGGTTAGTGGATTATGCTGTACATGAATAGCTTACTAGGCAGCTTCTCTGAATGCACTACCCCTAACCTAACTTGTTGAACTCACCTAACTTAGATTATTATTTATTGCGTTTATTTGTTCCTATTGTAAGTGAGTCAATGATTGCTATTTGAGAATCTTGTCCTACTGAGGTGGTAACTAACTTAGAAATTAATATTAATTAAGTACCCTACTTGAGGCGACCATCCTATCAATTTTGCATTTAAATTATTATCTTAATTCTTATAAGATTACAAATCAAGCATATTCATCGATTTCTCCTATTTACCCATTCTCAATTATTTTAATCTTTATTCCTCTCTAATTTATATAAATTTATTACTTTAAAATTCTCTACTAATCTAAGTAATCTTTGTACTATCTTTTTTATTCAACTTATTCTATTCTCTATTAATACTAGTATTGATTGTAATTATTAAGCTTATATTTATATAATATGCATACATCATCTAGTCTCTATTTGTTTAATTCTTATTTGTAATTTTTTTCTTAAACTTTATCGTTTTCTCTCTCTCCGATTTATCTCTTGTTATGATTTAAAGTCTATTGGTACTCGTATTGTCTTTTCATAACCCTATCCAATTCATCCTAAAGTAATTTTCTTTAATATGCATCACAGTTTTTGGCAATCAAAGCCTCCAATTATGATTGTCTTTCAAGTAGAGGCTATAATACATTATCAATATGCATCTTTTGTAGATTAACTTAGTTTTGATTGACCATTTTGTAGAACTATTCGAATAAATAAAAAGAGTTACATTTCTATAATTTTCTTCTTTAATCATCTCCTTTTCAGCATTCCTTCTATTTAGTTCCTATATTTCAGTCTAATCATTTTTATATTTCTATTTTTCCTCTAAATGCCTTAACTCTGCCAATCTCAAATCCGCATCTTGCTCTTTGGCCCACCATTCTTTCTGTTATTTTCTCTAATATAATTCATATTCAATTTTCTTTCTGTTTTCCTCAAGAGCTTACAACTCCCATTCTAATTTCTATTATCTCTGGTCCATCTCTCTTATTAATGCTTGCTGTTTTTACTAATCATAGATTGATGACACATTCTTTTATAAAAATGCTTTATCCTCTTAAAATTTCTTCTCCTCTTCCTGAAATTTCAATTATCGCCTTTACATTTCTTTAGCCTCTTCAAACTTCTATTCTAATTCTCTCTATCTAATTTGCAACTGTTCGAGTATTTTTCGATCCAACTCAGTCCTTTTATATAGGTATTAAATAATACAGTAGCTCCTTCTTTCTCAAAGCTAATATCTCTCCTTCATTTCTTTCCAGATCTTAATTTATGTTAACTAAATGGTGTTCAATGCCAAACCATTCAGATTTTTTACCCTATTTTTTGTTTATAATATTTATTCAAAATACAGTGTTATCTTTCGGATATTTCCTCCTATTGTAAGTGTTATTCATAGGATCTGTCTCCATTTTTATATTTTAATATATATTAAATCTTCGAAGATAAAAAAATCTAAAAATATAAAATGAAAAGAAGAGAAATTCATCTAAAGACAGAGACTCACACTGAGAGTATCAATATTAATTAAATTTAGCATAAAAGAGTTCTCCTTTCATAAGCACTGCTATAGGATCACCTTTTAAGTTTCCACCCCTTAAAACCATACAAGGAGATGATGGAACTGTACATTTTTAATACAATTAGGTATTTAGTTTGAGAAAGCTTGTAAGGCATACTGATAGACTAAAAACTTTAGAAACGAAAAACTCTTCAAGAACTTTGAATGAGGAAAGAAAAGAAATTCAATAGCTATAACAATGGACAGAGGTTGATTTATTTTTTATTTTTGAAAATTTTTATCTTATTAGGTTATGGCAAAATCCTTGCGAGAATAGAAGTACAATAATATCTAAGAGTTTTACCACAAATTAGAACTTATTTATACTGGATCGCTAAAACAATTATGTCATTACCTATCTACGAAGTGCATTGATTATGGATCCTTTATTGAAAATATGTGGTTTTCATTCACTGGAGCAGTCGAGGAAATCATCGACAAGCAGTGTGTGAGAAATATGGATATAGAGAAGGAATTATTAATTTAAACTTCAAGAATGCACGAATTATATTAATCTTCACTGCAGGATAAGTCTGTTAGACTTGTCGATGCTGAAAAAGATTTAAAGAGAAATAGAGAATGGGCTGAAAAGCTAGACAAAGAGAATAAGTACATTAGAAGAAAACTTAAAAGACTTGAGAACGAATTAACAGATACAAAAAATGATCAATAACTAATCCTACTTTAATACCAAGAATTGATAAAAGAAAATGAATCCTTAAAAATGTTTCAAAACTAATAACTTATCAAGCATAAAATAAGATATGATCTAACATATGAACAATTAGAGGCTGAATTTGAAGAAGAATTGTACAAATCGAAGAAAGAAATTTGGGATGACTTTAAAAAGAAATTTGATGATTAAACTTATGAGTTTGAATAAGCCTATAAGAAAAGACTAAGAGATCTTGAAAGAAACGATGATAAACTTTAAAATGAAGAGATTTAAATTACTGAAGATTAACATATCATATTCAAAGATATGTGCGTTGGTAATACAATTAACTAGGATACTTAATCAACCTCTACTAAAGACTTAATATAGACAAAAGATTAAAGTGTGTGGGTGTTCCCTGCTAAGAAAAAAACTGATGAAATATAAACTTAAACATCAGGACCTATTGTGTTTAATTAATCAAATTAGGCAGATTTTTCTGTGATAAAAAGAGAATGTGTTCCTCGAAATGACCAGGAATAAATTTATTTAGAGATGTCTTATTATCCGCTTGATTTACATCTTAGTGATTTCTATGAACTTAAAATAAATAAATAAGATCTAAACTCTAAAAAAGCAGAATCAATTATCGAAGAATTTTATAACACTCTTAATTAAAGAATCGTTACTCTTTTTAATATATATAAGATGAAAGAAGACATATTTCTTGAGGATTTCGATCATTCTGCCAACTATATTCGAAAAAGCTATTTATATTTCAAGTAAATAATAAATGATTTGTATGAAATAATACAAAATCTTAAAGATGAATGTGTTTCAAGAAAAATTCAAATATTTGAGACTGAAATTGACAGAAAACAAGCCATAAGGCATAAAAATAACACAACCAAATAATTTGACACTTTACTAAATAAATATCAAGACTTGATGAAAACAAAAACCTTTTATGAGAAATCTCTTAAATAACTAGCCAAATATGCTCCCAACTATCAATTAGATAAACTGAGGAAGAGTGCTAGTAGAAAAAGAATTAAGTGGGATATAAAAATAAATGACTTAGAATTCTAGTCATCTGAAAGAACTAAAACCCAAATATCACAATCATCTTAAGGATAATTCTCCTAAACAAATTTACCTGGACCTTTCCAACAATAACAGAGTTCCCCACAAGTTACTGCACCTTTAAGCAAGCAACAATCTTTTGCTTAGCAATAAACTATACCTGACATAATAGTCGTTGTACCTTCAGAAGCTATGGATTCAACTAAATAAATAAGAAGAAGATCTTTTGTTAATCTAGAAGATATTGAAACCTCCTCTCCTACTAAAGAGTCTAAAGAACAAAGAGATGATATAAACCCCAGAATGTCTTTATGTATTATTATTATATTTTATATAGTATTTCCTGATTACTAGCAAGAAGAAAGCGAATCATCATCTGAGGAAGAAATCGACATTGACACACACTTAAATCCAATTAAGAACCTTCTGTCGATCGAGAAGAAACTATTTATAAGTAGATGTACATCCAAAAACACATAAATAGCCACTTAAGCTATGATGAGTGAAATTTAAAATTTTAGGAGAGATAAAAAAGATAACCTACTTAAATTGGTAACACTTTAAAAGCAATACATAATTTTTGTATAATGGTGTGTGAAGAACAAGTAATTTAACTATCCTATGCATGTGTTATTGTATGAGTATTTTGCTTAGGAGTTCTTTTCATAACCTTAAAGTGTGTGGTTGCAGAAGCTTGCTAGGATTGTTAAAAGTATCATCTATTATAAGAAAAAATCTGCTAAAGCTAAATTGTTTTATGATATGATGGTCGGAGATGTATTATTATTATTAAATAAAATAGAAAAGTTTCTCAATCTATCTCAAAATATTAAATGAAATTCAACAGAAGGACTTTATCGAACTATCCATAATAGTCTCTCATAATCAACTGATAGATGAAATTAATAAAAATTGCAAATAATAGTATTAGAAGTAATTAGGAAATGCTGATTATGATTAAGAAATGTAGAATTACTTAACTATGTTATATGATTTTTAGATGGATAATATCTAATAATAGTACGATTTCATCCTTTAATTATTCAATAATGATGGTAATCAGAGAATATAATTAAACTAATTCAGAATATTGATGCAGGAGTTAGAAAATTTGAGTGAAAAGTAACTTATCAACATCTTCAACAGTGAATGTGATGAGGAACAATATGGAACTTAATACATGACATTTAGAAGGTTTTCTCAAATTTGTTAGGAACTAAAACTCCTAACTAATTTAGACCAATATCTTAAATTGAATGATGTTTAATATTTCAAGATTATAGAATTATGGAAAATAAGAGAAATAGAACTTAAATTGATGCTCATTAGAAGCAGCAAATATGATTCATCTGAACGAGAATTGTTTAATAAAATGAATCAATTGGTAAATATTTTATAATAAAGCAGACTGATAATCGATAAAGGATAATATTGGGTCGCTATTTGGAAAGAAGAGCAAAAGAACTACTTTTGTAGAAATACACCAACGAATGTTTGGGATGCCTCTTGGTATTTGATTAAAAGAATATCTATGAATGAAAGCATATTATAATATTTATAAAATCATAAAATGAAGAAAAATGATAAATTGTTATAGGGGGGATCAGAAGTTACTATTAAAGATTTTAAAGATAGTAGAAGCATTGGTACAGGACAGCTATCTTAAGTTATTCAAGTTCATGCTAAAAAGGATCATAAAATATATGCGATCAAAAAATTTGATAAAAAGTTCATCAAGAAAACTAATTCCTTATTCTACATAAAAAATGAGATAGAAATATTAACATATTTGGGAGACTCACCAAACATAACAAAAATGATAACTTATTTTGAGGATTAAGCAGTATTTAATTATAAAACAATAGTCCATATATATTTAACTTGAGTACGCTAACGATGGCAATCTTAGATAAAAGCTTATGAAAGAAAGAAAAATGGAAGATTAATAAGCTTTATTTTATATTAAATAAGTAATTGATTGTTTAGAATACTTGCATTCTAAAAATTTAATATATAGAGATCTAAGGCCAGAAAATATATTAATCAAAAAAAGTATTCTATTTTTATTTATTTAAAGATGAAAAGAAAGTATTATAAGTTAAGTTATGTGATTTTGGTTTAAGCACCATATCTGGATAAAAATTAGTCGGGGGTGTTGTTGATTATTCTGCTCCTGAGGTGTATCTCTAAATGCCATACACTCAATCAGTAGATATCTGGAGCCTTGGAGTTGTCATTCACGAATTATTAACTGGAAAATTACCATTCGATCCTACAATATCGCAACTCAAAAAAGGAAAAAAATAAGATATTTTACTAAGAAATATCACGTAAAACAGATTAAACCTTTCCCCTTTGATCTCTGTTGGAGCGAGAGATCTACTACTGATGATCTTTTAACTTGATATCGAAAAGAGACCAACTTTACAAGAGATTAAATCACATTGGTGGATCACAAATAGACCAAGACCTGCATCTATGGAAAATAAGATAAATATGGTATCGATTCTAGACGATGAGGATGAGTAGGATGAATAGCCAATTCTTTAAGAAGAAAAACCTTCAGAAGCCAATAAATCATAATAAATAGTAAATAATATTATTATTAAAGATTAATGCAAGATAATCAATATAGAAGAAAATTCAAGTAGCATTTCATCAAAGGAAGATATCATAAGTGAAGTTTGAATTTCAAAGCACATTTGATAAGAGCTAAAATGAATTAAATTAGAGATTAAATACTTATAAGCAGGAACTTGAAAATTCTAAATAAGAATAGCAGAAATTATTTGTTTAATTGATGCAGTTGTCTTAAGATACATCTCATTTTATTAATGGGAGGGAAAGTGTTATTAATTTCATTAACTTTGATAGTGAACACAGATAAAAGTTCTATAAATCATAGAAGCTTCAAATACCAATATTGAAGAATGAAAAATATTGCTAAAAATTAACTATTTAATAATAATAAGAAGATATTTAAGCCTTCCAGTAATGTGATGTGATTATGATAGAAAAAGACAAAGAATTAAAATAACTAAAACAATATAAGAACTAATTGAAGGATGCTTACTTAATTTTAGAAAAGTAAATCTAGGATATTTAAGATAAAAGAATTAGAATGGAGTTTGATTGTGAAGAATAAGTTTATGATAAACATATCGAAACAGAACAAAGCTTGTATAATTGGGAGAATGTTAAAGTCACTAATTAAGATTGTCAAACTGTATTTTAGTGTGTTGATATGATCTAATAGCAACTCGATAATTAAATCAAACAGAATAGAAAGAATATACGAAATTAATTTGGAGATTTATTTAATACTGTTTTATAGGATGAGTAGGAAGATTATGAAGCAAAAATTAAGTAGATTGATGAAAATTATGAGAACCAAATTAGGGACTTTAATCTTAAAAAGTAATAAATAGAAGAAGAAAATGCATAGATATAATAAGAAATTAAATAGAAGTAAGACTATATTCTCTCATTCAATCTTGACGAGTTCAAATCAAAGATTGTTGGATTGAAAGATGATTTATCTAATCTGGAATTAAATGAGGACGGATTAACGAGAATATTATTATTTTAAAACAACAAAGAAAGAGATCTACAAAACATGCTTGCTAAATTAAGAAAATGATAGTATACTTTATAAAATATACAAAATTTTCTTTTATAAATAAATTTACAATATTAATTTATTTTATTAAATGCAAAATAAAACAGTATTAAATAACTATGGCTTCTAAATTATCATCAGCTTAGGCAATTAACTTAGACAAGTCAATTGAACACTTATATTAGTGTAAACCATTACAAGAATAGGAAGTAAAAGCCCTATGTGAAAAAGTATAAAAATATTTATTAATAAGGCAATAGAAATATTAGCAGAAGAATAAAATGTTTAACCTGTCAGAACACCTGTCATGATATGTGGTGACATTCATGGACAATTCCCTGATTTAATGGAATTATTCAACATTGGAGGAAAAGCACCTGTATTTATATTGTACAAAATTAGGATACAAACTATTTATTCATGGGAGATTACGTTGATAGAGGACATCAATCTGTTGAATGTGTGACATTATTGATTGCTTTAAAAGTAATTCTAAATTAATAATAATTAAGGTTAGACATAGAGATAGAATTACACTATTGAGGGGAAATCATGAATCACGATCAATTACTTAAGTCTATGGATTTTATGATGAATGTTCTAGAAAATATGGTAATTCAAATGTATGGAAATATTTTACTGAATTATTTGACTACCTTCCACTTGCAGCTGTAGTTGAAAATCAAGTATTTTATAAAATATGAATAGTTTTTCTGCCTTCATGGAGGTCTTAGTCCATAAATTGATAGCTTGGATCAAATTTAATAGTTAGACAGATTTAATGAAATTCCACATGAAGGGCCAATGTGTGATCTTTTATGGTGTGATCCTGAAGATAGGCCTGGTTGGAGTGTTTCACCAAGAGGAGCTGGATATACATTTGGTCAAGATGTTTCAGAATAATTCAATCACAATAATAGACTTAAAATGATTGCTAGAGCTCATTAATTGGTAGAAGGCTATCAATTAACTCATGATAGAAACGTAGTTACTATTTTCTCAGCTCCAAATTACTGTTATAGATGCGGCAATTTGGCAGGAATAATGGATGTTGATGAGAATTTGAATCAGACATTGTATAAATAGTTATTATAATAAAAAGCATCCAATTTGACCCTGCTCCTAGACCTGAAAATTACAACCTCCCAAAAAGAGTACCTGATTATTTCTTGTGATATTTTAACACGTTAATAAATATTTTTAATAGAAAGAAAAAGATTTCATTTGTATTTTCAAAAGAAACCTTTATTTTTTATTTTATATGATAATATACCTACTTTAATAACTTTAAATTTAATTGAGTGTCTAACCCTTCATAGGCAAGAGATTAGGGGATCCATCTCGGCCCTGCTTAATCATGTTGTTTGTATTAAAAAGGACAGCTATCAATATATGGTGAAAATCTAAATCTCAAATTCAAGAAGGACATTAACTTTATTTGCTATTTTTTAATTAAAGGCAATTCCCTCGTACTTTATTGGGAAAATATTTTT